>JACXGI010004344.1:0-54649 GCA_016801175.1 Esox masquinongy
ACCCCTCTGAGCCTGGTTCCTCTCTAGGTTTCTTCCTAAATTTCGGCCTTCTTAGGGAGTTTTTCCTAGCCACTGAAATTCAACACTACTGTTGTTTGCTCCTTGGGGTTTTAAGGCCGGGTGTTTTGTAAAAGCACTTTGTGACAACTGCTGATGTAAAAAGGGCTTTATAAATAAATTTGATTGATTGATTGATTGAGGATGTAAATAGCCGATTAGCTACCCTGTGGCTATTCTCAACCGGGTGCAAATAGACACTCCGTTTTTTTAACTGATTCTAGTTCACATGCAAACCGCAAAGAGGCCCCCTGTACTGTATGTTAAAGTTACAAATACGAGTACTGTTACAGCCCTATCAGGTGTGTTTTAGGAAACTCTGACATAGTCTGACATTATGGAGTATGAAAGTATGTTTCTGACACATTTCCCACAGGCTGTCTGAAGGTAAAGGATATGTAAGGTGGAAGAAAGCAAAGTCTGGCTTCCGCTAATTTAACTATTCAGTGTGTACACTTTATTGCAACTTTCACAGCAGTAAAAAAACAAAAATAATTTAGCCGTGCTGAGAGGACTTCATTTTAGATTTCTTAGAACTGTGCTTGCAGTTCTACTCTTTAATAACATTAAATGTGCCATTTTGCTCAATATTATATGTTGCGACAATTTTAGCAACATTTTCTGGGATCCAACTACACCTGGTTTTTAAATGACATAAGGGGGAGACATTGCCATCGCCTCTGGCCTGTATTACTGTTGTGTTTGAGTTCACATATAACTATGCAACATGGCGATATGCCCTCTTTCATGATTTCTGTCTTTCATTATTGTCCTGCATGACGTTGACATGGGAAAACCATCAAATCAGGTTAAACGTTTGTGTTATTTTCAGCGTCCATTTGCCATTGCTTGTTGGGATTGCGTTTTCCTGACGTTCACACAGCAGTCAGTGCACATTGATATCAATGAGAACAGACTTTTATAACATTTTAATTTAGAGTACAACTGGTGATAGCAATGTCCTGAAAACCGATGTACTTCAAAGCAACAGCCAATGAGCAGCCCAGCCCTAGCCAGGGAAAACCCCATGGACACTTGCCGCAATCAGACTATATTGTATGTTTTGGCTTGGACTCAATATACATTGTTACTTTTTACTAGGCATGCATTAAGTCTTTAGCCTGGGAAAACCAAAGAAGTTCATCTGAGGCCGTTAACATCGGCCTCTAAAATGTTATTTTGTAAATTGTGTTTTTTTTCTATGACAACTGTGACCACGGTTGTATATTGAACAACAGGAAACAACCCGGTGGGTTGAAGTCACATCACAACCATGTTGGAATTGAGTGATTTGGCGGATACAACCTGAACCAATCTCCCCCCGTTAGTGAAACCTTTGTGAATGTGTAATTGTTGATTAAACTGAAGGTTGAGACCTCATTTGTCCCATCATTCTGTGTGATGGACTAACCAGGCGAGCGCTACTAGACCCACTTGCATGCATATTTTGGTCCTGCATCAATGGCTCTGACTGCCACTCAGGGTGCGTTGTGAGACAGATGGGGCAGGACTCCCAGTTCATGCCCAACATCTGCTCCTCCTCTCTAAAAGTCTACTGACATGCCAGGCGACACTGTAGTAACATTCTGAAGTAAAGCAAGTACACTAACCCTCCTTAATGAATATACACTAATCTTACAACTGAACGCAGAGACATACAGATCGTATATACGGCTTTGTCGGACCTTGGGTGAACTGTAAATGATCCGAATTCCACAAATCCTGGATTTGTATCCCTTTAATTCAGTACAATAACCCCATAAATCTACAGTAAATGACAACTGTACACTAGGCCTTTAAACACAAGGAAATTAAGTCAGTGCGCTAAGCTAATCCCTTCAAATGAAGTACACTAACCTTTTTAAATATGAAACTGAAGTCAGTATGCTAAGCTAATGCCCCTAATTGAAGATGCCTAACCCTTCCAAATGAAGTTGGCTTTAGAGTTTTCAGAAGCGCTGTAGTACTTTTGAGTGAAATGTTAGGATTTATCAACCATGACATCACGCCTTGTGGGTTAATTCGATATGAGGAAGAATCCAAAGTGAGGATTTGGGGAAAGCGGAGTAGTTAAGGGAAAGAGGTTTTGTCTGCGGTGCATTGCTGCAGTACAGTGGTTTTGTTAGAATCAATGTTCCGTAATTAGGTTAGGAGATTCCAGAATATTCTGGCTTCCATGAATAGGGAAGCAGGATTTCTTGGGAGTGTTCCTTGGTGCAGAACCTCCCTGCACCCCCCCTCCACACCCCTGCCTTGTAGCTTCGGAGTGAACAAGCCTCACTCACCCCTTCTCTCTAGCCGTCTCTCTCTCTCTCAACTCCGATTTGCACATGTTTTTTTTCAATTTGCACATGTAAATGCAATCGAAATAAAATATGTATGTGAAGCGCAGGAAAGAAGGCCCTCTGTGGCTGTGCCAAGCTCCAGCTTATCCCGGCAAAATGAACTATTACCATAATTGACTTTCTAAGGTTTCTAATGAATCGACGTGGTCTCTGCTGAGGGTGTGGAGCAGCAAGAAGGGAGGCAAGGGGTTGGCGGTGGGTAAAAGCTCTGCTTCTTTAACATCAAAGATCAAACAGAATTGCTTGTCTGTTCCAAAAAAAAATTGATGGTGGTGTGTTTTATGTTTAGTTTAGGGGTTCTGAAGTTTGAGGAGAACACAGAGCGGATGACATCTTAATGAGTTTCAAGGCTTGGAATCAGACCCTTTCAATTGCCACAGAGACATCATGTAAAGAATGTTTCAAAAAATCACAGAGGGTTCAAATGATTTGTCAATGTTTTTGCTGAAAAGCAAGATTAAAAAAAACAGGTGAGCCTAGTTCAGCCGGCCCGCGATTAGAAGGAATGAATGTTGTTGCCCTGGCTGGATTTGATCCGCGGTGTCCTAAGTGACAGACTGTGTCTTTAACCACTACGCTATTTATACAGCGGGTGTTGTTGCACGTTATACGTGTGTAGAGATGTGGTGTCTGTTTACTTCCTGCATTGTCAAACCAATAAGTTGAAACTCCACGGATCTTGAAACTAGTTCCCTACATTAGTTAACATCCAAACCAACAACAGGTATAACAGGATTACTACACTACATTCAACATGTTAAATTAGAAAGAGATTGAATAGCCAACCACTACGCTATGTGAACTACACTATGTACATCGAAATGTTCGAAATGATGCAGTTCATCCATCACAATATAATCTTAAACAGTTTTACTTTAGGCTTACTATAATGTAGCTCCTGAATGGTTGTACGAGGCTAGTGGGAACCACACTTCATTTTCAAATAAGGATTTCAAAAACCTACGCAGACACTCAGACTCATTTGACTCTTGGTTGTAAATGGAATTCAATAAAAACGATTCAGTTTCCAGCAACACGCATTTGTAAATGACTGAATAATATACAAACCAGCTTTGAAAGTGCCACACACGAAAGTGTAAAATGGGTATTATATATTATAACACTATTTTCACAAATAGTGAAACAAAACAGAGGTTATGTAAATGTTTGATTTATATAAAGTCTTATGTAATGTTGTTTGGCTCTAATCATCAGAGGTCAGCTATGAGACTGGAACAACAGTGATTAATTTTCGTAAAGGTAAGCACTGAGAAATAGGGTAAACATTATTATCCCAGAAAAAAAACAGGAAGATGCACTCCCAGCCCCTATTGTCAAGCCCGCTCTCTTTATTTGTGTGTGTTTGTGTGTGTATGTTTGTGTCCATACAAGAACAGTATCCCACTGCAAATCCCCAAAAGTCCTTACAGGAATAATTACACAAGCATGTGTGTGTGTGTGTGTGTGTGTGTGTGTGTGTGTGTGTGTGAGTGTGAGAGAAAGTGCACATGCTCTTCCTGCATCGCCACTTGCAGTCGGGATGATAATAACATTGACACTGACAGACAATCGATAGCTTAAGGAAAGGAAAGCGAGGTAAGGAGAAGCGGACCGTTTGCTTTTAAGGGCCCTAACATTTAGGAATGCATTTAAAGACAGTGTGGCTTCCAGCAATGGTACTGTAGGACTCCTGGATAAACCATGTCCACCATGAGAAACACTACAACACCATGCTTCCCCAAATGACACCCTAATCCCTTCATCCCGCACTGCCTTTGACCAGGGCCCATCGGGTTGGTTGAGCACTCTATAGGAAACAGTGTATCATTTCATGCGCTAACATAATCCCCAGAATGACCATCGGAGCCAGACAGGGGATCAATGTGTCATCCTTTCCCTGGGAAAGGGATACTATCGTGGGCTACGACAGGCAGTGGAGTGACCCAGCGGCTCCGGAGTAAAAAGGCAAACACTTGTGACATCCTTAAATCCAGCGAGCGTGTTTAGTGCGGAACCTCAACAGGACAGGAGAGGCTGACCAGGGCGAGCAGACGTGTTTGTATACTTTAGGGGCCTGTGTGTATAAAGTAAATGCACATTCACACAGATACAAACATGCACAAACGCACACCCAACGGCCAGATTAATGGGATCCAGGGGGTTCTGTCTTGCTCATTTTGCTCACTCAAAAACTCTTAATATAGGAGCTGCACATTAGTGACTGCCTAGGCCCTGCTGGGCAATTCACCCAAACTCAGCTCGTCTCTCCCTCCAACCTTCTCCTCTATCCCCTCTTCATCCACCCCAAAGCACTGCATTAGGCGATAGCAGCAGCTGTGAGACGGCAGGTCGTCCTCCTCCCCAATGGCCCCACAGCCTGTGCACACTTCCTTGTATGGAGCTCTGGTCAGAAGTAAGTCACTACGGAGTGAACGGGTCGCCATTTGGGATTACTCCCAGAACAGACTGTCCATATTTGAGCCCGATCCGTTCTTTAGGACCAGGCGCGTCAACTTAAATAAGAGGGAAATTGGATTTAGGATAAGGAGGAGATGGCGAAACGGGAATAGAGAAAGATGAAATCCTCTTTCGGAAGTATCACAATTGGTCTTGGAAGCGCGCACGGAGATGATGTTGATTGAGAGAGTGCGGTCTGTATTTCTCGGGGGTGCGACAGCACACCGTCCAAAACGTCAAGGAGGGGACAGACGATAGCCGCGGGCTCCGCTCGCCTTGTCTGGAGTCACGACATCTAACGAGGGCCGTGCGGCAGCAGGGCCAGACGGAGGGGTGCGAGGGTGAACAAATCCACAGCCACTACTGACGCATTATTGGGCCAGGAAATGACCTCGCCAATGACACAACCGCTAATCCTACTGGAACTTTCGAGATCATGCTCTCATGAAATCATTTCATCCTTGCCAGCGAGATTAACATGTGGAGAAATGTTTTGTGGAAAAACACGCGGTCGCTGGTTTTGCTCTGGTTAAGAAACGGACACCTTCTCATAACCGTGTCTGACCTTTCAGGCTGCATTGCCACTTGGAGGCAGAAATATGCTGATCTGCTAGGAAATCGCTATCCTCTTACCGAAAACAAACACCTTAGCCGGAAAATGTTAACCGGCTGGAAATTAAACGATTTGACATTACATAACTGGCGGGCTGAAAAGGCTACATTCTGAATCCTTAGGAGAGAAAACCGTGCCTTGTGGAAATTATATAAATCAATTACGCATGTTATATTTAGTCACTGAGAAATGTCCATAAGGAAAATCCGACGGCAAGTCCAATGCTTTGAAGCAATGTCTTCTGTAGGATGTAGCACCAACCGCCCATCTAGTCGCTTAAATGTCACCTTCAGACAGGGCACAAAAGGAGCAAGACACTGTAGATAGCATTGAAAACAAAATGTCACCTTCAGTAAGAGCTAGGCGAACACCATTGTCATTCGCTTGGAAAGAAGAGAGGAACAGGGTGAGAGAGAATTAAAGAGACAGAGGGGGGAGAGGGAGACAATGAGGCTGTCCTTCATTTCAGAGATGGTATTCTGTTCCACAGGCTGAGGTCATGGGGACAATATCACACCCCGAGCAGCATTGGGCGTTCTCTCCTCGGTCTCCTATTTATAGAGGCCTATCTACAGTGCCACCATTATCCCCAGTGTGTCTGGGTAATCCATGTGGATCGATTTTCAAATGGAGAGGAAGAGAGAGTGAGGGAGTGGATAAACCACACCAGCTGCAGCTAGCTTTCTTTCATCTCCGGGGCAGAAGTTCCTTCAAGTGCTCCATTCCGCGTTTCTTTCTCGCCCTTTGAAGGATAGTCTTTGCCTAAGAACACCAGCCATTCAGTCGTCCCGGGCCAAAGGTGTTTCTCCTTCGGATGGGTATATCCGGGGGAGTTTGTGAAGTATGCCTGGCTCAGAGAGGCGGCCTATGAAGGGCGGATTGGTAGCCGTGTTTCGCCAGCCAAACACTTGTGAACTCTGAGATGTGGCCCAGAGTGCATATCTTTTGCCAAAATAGGAACTGACTCACACCAGTCACCCTATGGCCACATTCTCAGGTCCCTTGACATCACCTCAGGCTGTCTAGTCATGATCGCAGGCATTACCCCCTCATCCTGTGAAAATTAAGAAACAGATTACTGTCCCTTCCAGCCACTCAAAAAGGGGGAACTCGAGTGTTGAGGTTTCTCTCTTGTTCATTTTTCTCTTTATTTCCCTTTGCAAACCAGCTTGTTTGGCAGTGGAACACATCTTGGTGAATATCCGCTTCATATTCTATGGGAGGGATTTGCAATAATAAAGCCCTGTCAACAAAACCAGGTTCTCTGGAGTGCTGTATAATACAGCTGCAGAATATGAATAGGGAATTATCTGCAGTAGATGAAAGTGTAATAGAAAAAATACAAACCTAAATATAATATACACAGTACCAACCAAAAGTTTGGACAAAACTAATCATTCAAGGGTATTTCATCAGTTCTACAGTACAGTTTTACAGTCCAGTCGGTCTGCCTGGCTTGACAGCAGTCATTCACAGAGACCTACTGTATCTAATCAGTCGGTCTGCCTGGCTTGACAGCAGTCATTCACAGAGACCTACAGTATCTAATCAATCGGTCTGCCTGGCTTGACAGCAGTCATTCATAGAGACCAACAGTATCTAATCAGTCGGTCTGCCTGGCTTGACAGCAGTCATTCACAGAGACCTACAGTATCTAATCAGTCGGTCTGCCTGGCTTGACAGCAGTCATTCACAGAGACCTACAGTGTCTAATCAGTCGGTCTGCTCGGCCCGTGTCTTGCCAAGTTGTCCGGAAAAGCTGCAAAAGGCGGGCAAGGGATTAGTGTGTGTGTTTGTGCAAATGAGTCTGTCTCTGCCCGCAAGGGTAAAGTGTGTTCTGGCAGTTCCTGCATGCTCAGACACACATCTCCATATCAGAGTTTATGCTAGACATTTTTTTTGACGGCCCATTATGGCCGTTATACCAGCCATATAGAACAGCAACCGGACATATGTTCAAAATAGCCATATACTAGCCTAGATTTAAACAGCAATAAAACACAAACACTATGATCCAACAAATGTTTTTTTATTTAAATTAGATGGCAGAATGAACTCTTCAGAATCTTTGTGAACTGAGCATGTAGGCTACAACTAGGGCTGTCACAAATATTACATAATTGACTGATCAAAATAATTTGAGCCAGATCGCAATTATTTTTATAGACAACGATCTTTTTGATTCCAAAATCATGTTTCCAATCTGAATAAGGGATTTTGAAGCCCATGTTAGAAACGTCTCAACAAATACCATGCGAATTATGTTCGTTCCATAGGATGTCAGAGCGTTTGACAGCTCTGCGGAAAATTATAGGTGCAGATCATTTACTGAAATTCATTTGCTTCTAAATTTCAGTATGTTTTGCAATGCCCATAATGTAAATTTCGCAACATTATTATTTAATAGACAAATGCGTTTTAGTCACTTATTTGTCGCATCAACTCTGATCGACCAAAGGAAAAAGATGAATTTTGTCATTTCCAACCATATTTCCTAATTAGATAATGCACATTCAAATGTATGGATATAAATATGTTGTCCCATTGCATAAATGTTGAAACACGTTTTGCTACGTAATAGGACTGCACGATTAATCAAATTATAATCGAAATTGCGATGTTGACATGTGCAAAATTCAAATCGCCAACTTACGCAATTTTCTGCTCCAAAAAAATAAATGATATGAGCTTCACACGAGGCAACGGAGGCATGCATCGTACGTTCATAATTGTTTTTCTTGCAGGTGCCGTAGGTATTTTTGTAGATTACTTAAATACCAGGACTAATTTTGTTTAAATACTTAATGATTTTTCAATGTTAGTTTGAGTTTACACTGCAACTGCTAGCGAAGACGTCTGCTTCAAGCTAGCGAGTGGCACCAAGATAGTCCCACATAGCATGGTTATTAAAAGTTTCGGCTTCAATGTCGGTGCCTACAATTATGGGAGAAAATATACCTCCTAGGTTGAGAAATTCTCACAAACATAGCAAACAGGATTGCATTAAATGAGGAGTTAAACGAGTTCGACACAGGCTGCACCTTCAAATTGGTAGTAAATGTGAAATAGAAAACACTGAACTTTAACTCAGATTTTTATTCAGTGTAATAGCACATCATGTAGGCTATGATCTAAATTTTTGAGTGAGATTATCTACGCTGTTTACACCCATATTTGAAAATCGCAGATCATAATCTAAATTGCAATATTTGTCAAAGAAATCAGTACCAAACACTCAGTAATGTCTTACTGTAAGAGCGAGCAGATGCTCGCTGTTTTCTTGGTAACAGATCATATAAGTCACACAATATTAGGCTATTTAATATGCTATTAATCTATTTATTTATTCATTTGGCATATTTCCCACTGGACATTTTTTGGCATATTTTCCCACCGTTGATATTTTCATTTGCCGGACAACTACACCTAATACTGGCGAAAAGCTGGCACTTGCCGGCTAACGTTAACCATGCTCCATGTGTGTCCAGATTGCACCCTACTCCCTATAAAGAGCACTACTTTTCTTTGCAGGTAAGTTCTGAGATCTGAATGAGACTCTGTAGATACGGCATTTATAACTATATCTGGATTTCTCTCTCTTTCTTTTTTCTGTCTCTGTCTACTTCTCCTTCCCCTTCATGTGGCCCATGTGGCTGGATGTCTTGGCGGACTGTGCCACCTCAGTGTCACATAAGTAACAGATGGAGGGACAGCCCTCCGTGAGCGCGAATGGAGAAGTCGCCCACTCAAATTGTCACTGAGTCAGGATTGGCTGGATAACGCAAAAATCCTGGATGAGAGCAGATTGCTTAAGGACAACTGAGATTGGAGTTACAGTGCCTATGGAAACATGATCTATAGCGACCTGTTAATCAAACTGCTTATCTGGAAATCACAATAAATAACTGTAAATTAATGTAAAGAATACAATACAGTCACACACCTTCAACACATATGCTCACAACTTAGCTTATAGCATATGGTACATAAATGTATGTCAACTTTAGTTTGTCCCTATTGTGTGTACAGTCTCTATTTGTTGTGTACTACTATCAGCACCTACACCAAGTAACATCCTGGATACTGTATGTGTAAATGTACTTGCCAAATAAAGATGATTCTGAAAGTCTACCCCTCCGGAACTATTTTCATATTAAATAATTTGTATTTAGCTGTAATTACTGCAAAAGTTCCTTCCACCAAGTGTTAATTTATGGGGCAGAGGCATCCAATTTTGATATGTCAGTATTTTAATTTTTACTTTATAATTAATTTCACACAGAAAATACAATATTCTGATATAAATGGATGAAATAATGAAGCACCGACATGACAATATGCAACAAGCTCGCTCTGTTGTGTTAGCCGCTAACATCTGCTATGTTAGCTTCCACTTGGAGATGGCATTGCCACTAATGTACTTCCAGATCCATTTCCTGTGGATGCATTTCAAGAAGAAAGCAGTAGACATGCATTTTAATCCAGTTACAAAGCATGACAGATTAACTAAACGTTGGGTTAAAATAAAGAGGACAACTGCGATGGAGGGAGATATGGAGAATAGCTCGTGTGGGTGGGAATGGATTGGCTCTGCTCTGAATTTGGACTGCCTGAAAAAGGAAGAAATTAGTCAACAGAGGTTCCTCTTTTAAAGGTTGGCTCTCTACATACAATACCTGCTAAACAACCTTTACAAATGGAGGACGAGCTCTGTGAAGGAAGGCACTTTGATCAAGATCTGGGCTTAGTTGTAGTGACGAAGCAGTTGGCACGTTCCATGTGACACTTGAATGTAAAGTCAAAATGTAGAAAGTCAAGTCGACTGCGGAGTCCAATGAAAAACAACTTTTCTAACTAAACCAATACACTGCATACGCAATACGGCATGGGAGCGTGTGCTGAATGTCACCCAATTATGACCACAGTAAGATAGACTCAACATAATGACCTGCAGTATGCATGAGCCTCAAGGACAGTGCTATGATTTACAACTATAGCATAGGGCAATGGTATAACACCATGGAATAGGTCTGTAGTGTAAGGCTATGGTATAGAACTCTGGTATTGGACTACAGGATACAGATATTGTACAGGGCTATAGTTTAGGACTATCATGTCGGACTATGGTATAGCCTACACTAAACTTTAGTTAAACTTTATGCACCCTGAGATCCAAACACTCTTTGACGCAAACCTGATCTGTGGTATAAAGCTCCACAATACGGTCGTCTGCATCATTCATGTAAATAGGGCAAAACTGAGCAACAGTGGTTATAAGGTGAAGGGCTGTCTTCGACACTGCATGCGCAGTAGTCACCCACTGTGAATTCCTCCAGTACTAAAGCTGTGCAGCAAATAGCACCTTATTGCCAAAACAGAGCACTCTTTGTGATCAGATTTTCTCCTTGTGGTTCCTGGTCAAAGGTATTGCACTATATATTGAATAGGATGTCATTTGTTAATGACTTTGTCTTGATCATGTAATCCACCCAAAACTCACCTTTCTGAGATACAAATTGTTAAATGCGTTACACCTTTCTGTATTTCATAATTATAAGATAGCAACCAATGTCAAATTTGTTGAAGAATTCAGTTGAGAGTCATATTGACTAAAGAACCCACAATGCAATGCTCTCTATGGCAGGCTAGGTATATTTTTACCACAGTGGCTAACTAGTTAGAAAATATATCTACACAATCATACCAAAGTCATTTTCAGCATGTGAAGTAGTCAGTTGTAAAAATTCTTAAACTTTACTATTGATTTATGGGTTAGAAAAATGTACCAACTTAAAGATTGTGTTTCTACCTCAAATCTGAATTTATTCAGTAGCCATTGCGAGTGCGATGTGATTTTCTGAAAGCAGGGCAGGGTTGCCAGATTCAGCTGAATTTTAAAAAGTTTTTAAAAAGTAGCCCAAATACACCACTTACAAGTTAAATCACAGTGGAAAAAAGTTACTTTACCCATTAATAAAACATAGGGTGTAACCAAATTTATAAGAGTTTCATGATTTGTGTTTCTGGGGGGTGAATTACCCCTTTAATTAATTCATGAGCGGTATATTGCAATGATATAAACACTGTTTGGGTTTGGAAACATGCCATATCAAAGATTAGAAGCCTGACATAGCCAAATGTGATAACTCACCCCAGCTGATTGCTTGACACCACAGGCCTATCAGTTGGGATGAAAGGATGGTAGAAAGAGATACACAATGTTGAATTACAGTGAGAAGTGTGATTTAACATGGAGGCAAGGGGAAGCCTCCTGTCGCTAACCACTGACTGACCCTGTGGGCTTCACAGTGAATAAAACATGAGCAGCTGGATGAGAAGCATAATGAACTGAATTTGACTTGTAAAAGAGGACATCCCTGGAAAAAAACTCAGACAACATTACAAAACCTTTCCAGTCAGGCAGTCTCCACGGATAACACTGTTTACCGACAGGGCCTTAAAACTGACTGGGGGCCAGCAACAGAAAGTTGCAGAGGACTAAATGGACGTTGCAGTGGTTTGTGTGAAAGTGTGGAGCCATGATGGACTTTAGTAACCTGAAGACAGATGATGGTGTGGTCGCTTAAAATATACAGGCGCAGTCAAGTTATTTGACCGAGCTATCGCCAAATGAAGGGAAAACTGCTGTGGGACTGAAAATGAAGCATTTTTGTGCTTTCGTATATGGCTATAGTAATTTTAAGCTTTAGATAGATGGAGTAAACAACAGGATACTCCCATCAATAATTTTATGCCATGAATTGAAATACCCCAAATTTGTTTTTACTACCGCGGCTCCATTGCAAGTGGAGGGAAAATATCCTTCATTCAAAATGCATGGAGCCTAGCGCAAGGTAATCACTCCAACTGCATGGCTTATTCAGTCCACCTCTACAGGCTAACAGAAACATGCATGTGCGTTTGTGTGTTAGGGCCGTGGGCTACAAACTTGTCAGAGTCTTAATGCAATCCTAATAAGGGCACTACATCAAACACCTCAGTCCAGCTATCACAGCACAACCAGCTGAGGTTAGATACACTGCAAATGATCGATTCAGAATCAAATCTGTGGGTAGAAGCTATGGTGCACCCCCCCCCACCGACACACACACAAACATGCATGTTTCTCGTGGTGTGAATCATTGCTTCGTCTTTGGTGGAAATCCCGATTGGCCACTGACCGTGATCTTGCTTAAATCATACAACACAAGGAGAGTCCTGCCAGAGGCTGCTACTACAACTGCCACAGAGACACACCCCGCACGCACGCACGGCGACACACTCAGCTATGCTATGAACATTCCTCTCATCCTGCCTCCAGTTTCCTTCCAACAAAGCATCTTCCCTCAGGATCTTGAGCGTGTGCGAAAACACAAACTGCACTCCGCCGTACAATGCTAAAACGCTGACCGCACACTGATCAACGTTTTCGTCTTTTATTACCTCCAGCAAAGCGGCTCCAATTTCATCAGCTAACCGGAGAGATAACATCCGACGGTCTTAAACACACACAAGCACACGCTCGGGTCCCGCGGAGATGCTCAATCACAATCAAACAAGGCAAGGAGAGAGACGACCGCTTTAAAGAACTGAACCATTCCAGTCTTCCCACTGAGCAAAGGATGTCAAAAGGCAATTGAAAAGAGGTCGGTCTGATTGAAAAGAGGTTGGTCTGGTTGAAAAGAGGTTGGTCTGGTTGAAAAGACGTCTTACACATTTTTTGGCTCTTTGGGTTAAACAAAAAGCTGTGACAGGTATTTGATCCCCTCTCAATCAGAAAGATTTCTGGCTCCCAGGTGTGTTTCATACAGGTAACGAGCTGAGATTAGGAGCACATTCTTAAAGGGAGTGCTCCTAATCTCAGTTTGTTACCTGTATAAAAGACACCCGTCCACAGAAGCAATCAATCAATCAGATTCCAAACTCTCCATCATGGCCAAGACCAAAGAGCTGCCCAAGGATGTCAGGGACAAGATTGCCTCACTTTTCATGAAAAAAACAAACCAGCAAAAGACAGTGCAATTTGCATTTCTCTGAAACGTCAACTACCGTTCAATAGTTCGGAGTCACTAAGAAATTTCCTTGTTTTTGAAAGAAAAGCATTTTTTTGTCCCTTAAAATAACAACAAATTGATCAGAAATACAGTGTAGACATTGTTAATGTTGTAAATGACTATTGTAGCTGGAAACACCTGAATTTCAACGGAATATCTACACAGGCATACAGAGGCCCATTATCAGCAACCATCTGTCCTGTGTTCCAATGGCATGTTGAGTTTGCTAAATCAAGTTTATGATTTTAAAAGTCTAAATGATACTTAGAAAACCCTTTTGCGATTATTTTAGCACCGCTGAACTGTTGTGCTGATTAAAGAAGCAATAAATCTGGCCTTCTTTAGACTAGTTCAGTATCTTCAGCATAAGCGTTTGTGGGTTCGATTACAGGCACAAAATGGCCAGAAACAAAGAACTTTCTTCAGAAACTAGTCAGTTTATTTTTGTTCTGAGAAATGAAGGCTATTCCATGTAAGAAATTGCCAAGAAACTGAAGATCTCATACAGCGATGTATAGTAATCCCTTCACAGAACAGCACAAACTGGCTCTAACCAGAACAGAAGGAGGAATTAGAGGCCCCGGTGCACAACTGAGGAGAGGAGAAATAAATTATTGTCTAGTTTGAGAAACAGATGCCTCATAGGTCCTCAACTTACAGCTTCATAATAGTACCCGCAAAACACCAGTCTCAACGTCAACAGTGAAGAGGCAACTTCGGGATATTGAGTTGCAAAGAAAATGCCATATCTCTTTTTCTTTGCAGCATCCTGGAGTCGCCTCTTCACTGTTGACAATGAGAGTGGTGTTTTGTGAGTACTATTTAATGAAGCTGCCAGCTGAGGATCTGTGAGGCGTCTGTTTCTCGAACTAAACACTTTAGCCTTTCAATCAAAAACAAGGACATTTCTAAGTGACCCCAAACTTTTCAATGGTAGTGTATGAGCACATAGGAATGTGAATGAAAGAGGTGTGTCTGACAAGTGCCACACAAGTGCACGAGCACGCCGCTCGCCTCAGAAATACAATTTCTAGGTATTTAGCCCAATTCAATCTACTGAAAAATTAGAACCTGCGAGACAGTGAAAATGGACATGGGGTCTCCCTGTACCCGGGTTCAGCCTGGAGACTGTATGCTAACGGTGCTACTCAAATATTCATCCGCTGCGATGTGGTGATGGCGAATTGGATTTGTGCAATTATGGGAATGTTTGCATTGGAAGGAGCTCAAATCCTGCCTCACTCTCTTGCTCCCTCTCCTCATAAACCACTCTCTTTCTTTACTCTTCTCTACTGATCTCTCCCCCTCCTCTATCCCTCCTTACTCTTCGTAGCTCTCTGTCTTCAAAGGGCCTCTCGGGGCGGGGTGGGGTGGGGGGGGTGGGCGAGGAGGGAACGCGTGCTGAATGTGAAGGCAGAGGTGTCAATATCTCATTTCGGGTTGTGCACTGGCGAGCACGAAGTGGCAACGCATCACATGGAAACGTTTTGCCTTGAGGGAGAGTGGAGCATGAGCCACAGAGGGGAAAGAAAGCCAGCGAGTGAGAGACAATAAAAGTGAGAGAACGTGAGATAGATATTTCTAACCTAGTGGAGCCTCTGGAATCCCTCCCTGCGTGGTATTTCGCAGAGGTCATAGAGACGGAGTGAGAAGAATGAGTGAGAAGTAGCAGCGGTAAAGTCACTGCCTCACAGTGAGCTGTGACATTGCGAGACCAGGGCTTGTGTCAGCTGTGCTTCAGAAGACACCTACCTCAACATCGACTGTACCACGTTCGCTGGGAGTTGCTGCAATGATGCAGGGCCTGCATCACAAATTGGATATCCCAAAATAAAGGCAAATGTAAACAACTAACTGAAAGAAAGAAAAGTAATTAGAGAGGAGAATGAGGGCAAGAGTATGAGGGAGAGTGAAGAGAGGGAGGGAGGGAGAAATATAGAAGGAAAGAGAAAGGAGAGAGAAAGAAAGCGATACGATAGAGGAATGAAACGACATTGAAAGAAAGAGAGATTAGAGACTATGAAGAAAAGAGAGGAGAGAGAGAAAAAGAGAGAAATACAACGAAAAGGAGAGAGGGATGAGGGAGAGGAGAGAGAAGGAAAGGGAGGAGAAAGGGAAGTGAAAGAGAATGAATGAGAGAAGGAAAAAGATAGAAAGGCAGAAGGAGAGAAAGAAAAGAGAGAAATAGAGGGTTGAGAAGATTAATTACCCAGCCGTATCAAAGATATCCTAGTGAGAAAATAAATGTTGGTTTTAATCACATAGGAGATCCGAACCATTGATCTGCCAATCACAGCCAGCTTACATCACCCCCGAAGGCAGACCGCAGCCTGCCAATCAAACCCAGCAGGATATGAGATTCTGCACCAGGGCTGGAGAGATATCTTGAAGATAACATTACTGCTGATTGATCACATCTAAAACTTTAGGCCGATTACAGAGTTATGAACATGACATTTGCGCACAAAATCACAACTTTGATGTGTTACAGAAGAGACAAACAAACTAAATGAAACGTTTGATGTCTGGGTCTATACCCCTAAGGGGGGAGTTTAGGCTGCCAAAAAGGAAAGTGAAATATTGGCACGTTGAAGAGATTAAGTTAAAGGCTATATTCGTAATTTGATCTTTCAGATGTTAGCTAAATTACACCAATAACTGTGTATGAAAACATTGTCACTTTACAGTACGGTCACATGTTGGAAATGTGTACAGTACAACAATAGGACAGTTCCCTGTTTTAAGTACATTTTGTAACGTTTTGACAGAAAATATAGCCGCTATGGGCAGTGGTATACAGCTCAAAGTGGTATACTGCTCAAAAGTTTGCATACCCTTGTGGAATTGGTAATATACAGCTCTGGAAAAAATTAAGAGACCACTCCAAATTTTTCTTAAATCAGCATCTCTACATGTATGGCAGCCATTCCATTCCAGTGTCTGTTAAATTCCAACACAGGCACACCTCATTTTACTTAATGAGGTACTGATTAGGTGATTACCTGAACCAAATCTAATTTAACGAGGAAAAGTATAAAAACCACTGCTGTGGTCATCAATATACTCTTGCAACAGGACCAGCTGGATGGCAAAAACAGTGCAAGTAGTACCTCAAAGGTAATCTGAATAAAAAACATAACTATTCAGCATGACAAAAGAGTTGAAAAGAAAAGCTTTGAGTGAGGAAAAGAAGAGTTCAATTCTGGCTTTACTGGCAGAGGGATACAGTGAGCGTCAGGTTGCTTCCATCCTGAAAATTTCAAAGATGGCGGTTCATAAGAACAGGGTCAAGCAACTGACATTGGGGACAACAAAGCTACAGACTGGCAGAGGGAGAAAATGACTGTCTACTGACCGAGATGACCGTCAACTCATTCGAATGTCACTCAACAACCGTAGGATGACATCAAGTGACCTACAAAAAGAATGGCAAACAACAGCTGGGGTGAAGTGCATGGCGAGGACAGTTCGAAACAGGCTCCTAGGGGCAGGGCTGAAGTCGTGCTAAGCTAGAAAAAAGCCCTTCATCAATGAGAAGCAAAGAAGAGCCAGGCTGAAGTTTGCAAAAGACCATAAGGATTGGACCGTAGAGGAATGGAGTAAGGTCATCTTCTCTCACAAGTCAAATTTTCAGCTTTGCCCAACACCTGGTTGTCTAATGGTTAGAGGGAGACCTGGAGACACCTACAAGCCACAGTGTCTCGCACCCACTGTGAAATTTGCTGGAGGATCGGTGATGATCTGGGGATGCTTCAGCAAGGCTGGAATCGGGCAGATTTGCCTTTGTGAAGGACGCATGAATCAAGCCAAGTACAAGGTTATCCTGGAAGAACACCTGTTTCCTTCTGCTCTGACAATGTTCACCAACTCTGAGAATTGTGTTTTCCAGCAAGACAATGCTCCATGCCACACAGCCAGGTCAACCAAGGTGTGGATGGAGGACCACCAGATCAAGACCCTATCATGGCCAGCCCAATCTCCAGACCACCAGAGCGTACCATGCGCAGCTTTCGTGCAGAACAATGCAAACTGTCTGCCAGTATTTTCTGATAACATGCTGCATTCATCTTGCCATCAATGTTCACAAGATTCCCCATGCCTTTAGAGCTCACACCACCCCAAAACATCAGTGAGCCACCACCATTCTTAAGAGTGGGGATGGTATTCTGTTCACTATAGGCCTTGTTGATCCCTCTCCAAACACAGCACTTATGGTTGTGACCATAAAGCTCTATTTTGGTCTTGTCACTCCAGAAGCTGTGAGGCGTGTCAAGGTGTTGTCAGGCTTATTGTAACCAGGCTTTTTTGTGGCATTGGCGCAGTAAAGGCTTCTTTCTGGCAACTCCACCATGCAGCTCATTTTTGTTCAAGCATCGTCGTATTGTGCTCCTTGGAACAACCACACCGTCTTTTTCCAGAGCAGCCTGTATTTCTCCTGAGGTTACCTGTGGGATTTCCTTTGTATCCCAAACAATTCTTCTGACAGTTTTGCCTCAAATCTTTCTTGGTCTACCTGACTTTGGCTTAGTATCAAGAGATCCCTGAATTTTCCACTTCTTTATAAGTGATTGAACAGTAGTGACTAGCATTTGAAAGGCTTTGGATATCTTTTTATATCATTTACTATCTTTATAAAGTTCCATTACCTTGTTACGCAGGTCATTTGACAGTTATACTGAGCCCCATGGCTCAGTATCTAGCCTGCTCAGTTCATCCACGTGAGAGCTTACAAACTCATTGACTATGTATACACAGACACTAATTGCAATTTAAAATGCCATAGGTGTGGGAAATTCACCTTTAATTGCCATTTTCACCTGTGTGTGTCACCTTGTGAGTCTGTAACAAGGCCAAACATTCAAGGGTGTGCAAAACTTTTGATCAGGGCCATTTGGGTGATTTCTGTTATTATTATGATTTAAAAAAGAGCCAAACTACTGTGTGCTAATAAATGGCTTCATATGATCACTTAAATAAAAGACAGTTTTTTTACATGATCAGTCATAATTTCAAAATCAATGCCAAAATTTCACAATTTCTGCCAGGGTATGCAAACTTATTAGCACAACCATATACATTGTTTTTTTCTAGGGAGTTGTGATCTGGGGCCAATAGAAAGCCAAAGGATGCGGTTTTGTATACAGTCACATCATTTCTATTGTTCCATTGCTGAAAAAATTCAACCTGCAGCCCCTTTCATTTGAACCGTTATATATCAGGGAGACTGAATATATTAGCAAATTTGTGAGGCTTCAGTCCAGATATAGATAGCCGTGTCCAAGAAAAGTCTAATTCCAAAAAGCGTTGATTATGCGTCCCAAGCCAGAAAATTTACAACTATTTTCACAAACACAATGTATAACTTTTTAAAGGACAAGAGATACTCTAGACAATATCCACACTCAACATGAACATGTACCTGCTTCCCAAAATTAATCTGTTCAGTTATTCTTCTCAATAGCTCTATGTGGCCACGCATCAAACAAAAAGAGATTTTGCACTGTAGAAAGTATAATTTACACTTTTTATACTGCAAAGAACAACATGTCCAACAAGTCAGGTATGGCAGTCAGTTTCGCAATTCACTGTGCCAAAATAATGCAACTGAATTCACCCGCAGACACGCAATGGGGATCAGATCGCAGAGCAGCGAGTGCGAACACTGCTGAAAAGGTGGAGCACGGTTTCCTGACTCACAACGCTGAATGGCTGAAACAGGGGAGCCATGATGGAGTCTGGCAGTGAGTGGCAGCAGCGCGGCTCTTGGGGTCTCACTCTGTCAAACAGAGAGACAACAGGGAGACCTCAAGACCCACGAAGAAAACACACCCCATGAATAATCCAAAACAATGAGTCAGACAACTCTGAAGGATGGCTCAGAGCGGAAAACGCAGACGGCTCAGAAAACACAGCAAAACACATCGCCGCAGGAACACGCACGCACGCAGGCACACACACATGCACGCACACGCACGCACACTCTCTGATTGCCTCTAGGCTAGAGCGTTCAGCTGTAATTAGTTTTCAGGAAGCTCTTGCATGAATGCCATTGGTAAAAAACAAAAAATGAACCAGTTCTGTGAATTAGACTGTGTTCCCATTTTATGCAAGTCGGGTTGTTAAATATATCTAAATCAACCGCTAACAATTCAGCCGTCCTCTCCGGTCCCTGGAGAACATACAGGGAATGTAAACCAACTCTAAAATTACCACCCCTACAAACGATTACAGACCAGCCTGGCTCTGTGTGTGTGTCTGTATGTTGTCGGTATGTGTGCTTGTGTTTATGTTGTCTGTACACGCGCGCGTGTGTATGCACAACTCATTACCCAGGAGTTACGAGCAGCTGACGGCTACGATGTCAGACGGGAGGGACGCAGGGAGAGGCTGTAATCGAGAGGATGGAGAGCAAGAGAAAAAGAGATAGTGGGAGAGAAAGAGATGGCGAGAGAAAAAGAGCAAGACAGGGAGAGCGGAGAGACAGAGAGGGCCGAAGGGAGAGAGAGGCAAGGAGGAGGGAACGATTACTCCTCTAAGTCATGTGGACTTGGCTGCAGGTGTAAGCGGTCATCTCCAACCTGCCGTCGTTCCGAAACAGTTTCAATTGACAAAAAGCTTCCCGGGAGGGGTAATATAAGGAACCAGTCCACACCCAGCTCACAACTCGATGATACCACTCCCTGTGCCTTCCCGCTCTCCTCTCTTTCTCGCTCTCCCATCTCTCCTCTCTATCTCGCTCTCCCATCTCTCCTTCTCTCTATCTCACTCTCCCATCTCTCCTCTCTATCTCGCTCTCCCATCTCTCCTCTCTATCTCACTCTCCCATCTCTCCTCTCTATCTCGCTCTCCCCATCTCGCACTCTTTCCAACTCCAGAGAGACAGAGAAAGACAGCAAATGCCAGTGCAACACACGCTTGAATAGACACACATTAGTCAAGCACACAAACACCCACGCAGGCATAGACGAGTGCACACACGCACAAACACACTATTTCCAATGCTGTGTTGCAATAACTCAAAGAACAAGGAGTCCTATGAAGTGATTCAGCCTTGATACTGTAGAACTCTGGCTCATAGGGGTTTTGGGAAGACATGTAGCTATGACAGTGTAGGACTAGAGCTCATAAAGAGCAAGGAGTTTTAGAGAGAGATTTGTATTTGTAAGGAGCTAGAAGTTCAGGATACTCAGTCAGTCAGCCGGGTCAGACAGCCTGTAAATCAGTCAGTCGGCCGATAAATCAGTCAGCCATCCACTCAGTCAGCACTCCGAGGCTCAGACACTTTATCTTGGACTGGTATATCACCTGACTGTTATAAATAACCCCCCCCCCCCCCGAGAACAAAACACATCTTCCTCCTCCTCTCTCCTCCTTTATTAGTCTATCGGACCCTCCGCAGCACCATTGGTCAGAACCACAATGAATTGCGTGTGTGCGCTCCGGTGTGTGTGTGTGTGTTGGAGGCGCCGCGAGGGGAAATTAATTGTGTTTGTTTATTCCCCAAACCAATCAGGAAGGCGCAGCGCTACTCAGTGGCCTTTAACATGAGTATGGGGAACGAGTCCGGGGTGGCAGAGAAGGAGATGATTAAATTTGAGCCGAAGGTCTGTGCTCAACCTGCTACGCCGTCTGCTAGCGTCTCAAATGGCAGCCTATTCTCAGAAGGGCATTACTTTAAACTAGTGCGCCCTATAGGGAACAGGATGTCATTGTCATTTGGAACGTAGTCTGTGTGTCAACTTCCATTAGTGGATGTTCTTTTCCATTAGATGCAAGCAATCAGATGATATTTAGTGCATGTCAAAAACCAATGTGTGCAAATGTGTGCTTATGGTAGTCTATAGAGTATATAATCTCCCACATCCAAATACAGTGCATTTGCACTGAACCTTTTTATGACGGGATTAGGCAATCCGTATCCTAATCGCGATACTCTGAATATTGACAGCTACACATCATGTGTGTTTGCGTACATACGAACACTCTACCCAGCCCAGCAACACACACTTTGTTCTCCACTACTGTTTAGTTCATGGAGTAATGATTGTTCCCTACCCCACTAAAATTTCCATAGGGAGTCATCAAAAACCTAACTCTATTTTACAAACAAGCCCCGCGCCATGCAACACAGATTTTATACATCTGTGTGGTATGTTTTATACATGCAACACAGATGCATAAAACGACGTGAAAATCTCAGCTCGACCCAGTAAAACTCATCACAAACCCTCAGGAAAATGGATGCATTGAAATCTCAAATTGCCAGAGAGTGGCTCTAAATGTGGATTTCGGTACTCATTGGAGACCTGAGGAAGAGTCAAAGGGTAAAAACCTTGTAATAACACAGCCTACGTTCCTTTAACGAGGATACAGTGATGAGTATCAAAACTGTCAATGGGAATCATGAAAGACGATGAGATGATTGGAGTTCCCCAGGGATTCGTATTAGCTTCAATTTGGATTAACATAAAACATGGGATGGAACCAAGCAGGTTGCGTCTGTTAGCAGACAATATTGTCACCTCCTGAAATGCTCCTTCTCTTGTTCAGGCTATTTAAGAGCTAAAGATGCCCTTTCAGTTTCCTCTGGCCTCCTCTACATGGCAGCAAACTGGTCTCGAGTACAAAAACAATTATGACCTTTACCAGAGCTTGCTCTCAGAGAAAGTTAAAATCTTCTCTGCTGGCACATCCACTGAAAAGGTGTCATCCTATAAAAACCTTGCTGTACAGTTTGACGGCTGTCCTTTGAAGTTAATAAGAATAGTCTTTTGGAAGTTCACACCAAAGTTGGGGTTTTATTTCTGCAATAAGGCTTGCTTCCAGTTTAAAGCTAGAACTCAGCTTCATATGACAGTTACATTGATATGTGTTCAATTGCAAATCCCTTCTTGCTGAACTCCCTCTCCATCTCTGTGGCCTGCTGTCCTTCACTGGCAGTAACCACACACAATCAACTAGATTGTTGAACTCCCCCAGGAGTCTGGAGAAACTGCCTGCTCCAATTGAGCATCAGAGGCATGGAATAGCTTTACAGTGGATGCTTCCCTTAGATGTGTTAGTGCCCATCAACGACATCAAAACTGATGCATGACTCTGTTCCTCAGGAGTGTACGGTAAATGTTTGCTGTATCAGGTTATGTTGATTGTTCTGGGTTGTAGTGCCAATTGCGGCTGCCTTCATGTCCAGGATTCACTGTGAAGAGACTGTGGATCATAATGGGCTTTTTCTCCAATTTTTTTATTAAATGAATAAAAAATTCTAATGTTTTAAAAGTGAATTAAAAGGCAAGTTATTTTTCTGTAAAATAAAAAATAATGTATTTCCAAATATTTAACAAGCTCATGTGTCTATTTTGTTTACGCTAAATCGTTGTTAATCCAAATTCCAAAGTATGGCTACACATAATTAATTCTATTTGAGAGCCATTCAATGAATGAAAAAGTAGATCTGGGACATTATTACAACAACATGTATTTAGTTTTCCCTGTATTAAATATGAGTTTTAAATCAACAAAGGCTTTCTGTACTGCAGCAACATCACAATGCAATCTTGACAATGCCAAATCATCAGGGGCCATTGAATAAATGATAGTATCATCCATATATAGATAAATGCTTAATTTTAAAGAAATGTACCAATAACATGAATATAAGTAGATAAAACATTGTGGACCAGCGTTACACACATTAGTATATTCAGACTTGAACCCATCAATCACAATGGCATGTGATCTGTCACTAAGATAATATATTCATATACAAGCATAAGAAGCTTGTTCTGCAAAAAAAAACAAAAAAAAACATGATTAACTATGTCAAAAGCTTTCAAAAAGCTTTTGCCCAGGCCTAAGTCCCGACTGATTAAAAAAATTGAGTCAAAGATTTACCAAGAAAACAAGAATCTTAGCCAGACACAGGAAGAGTAGAAATAGAACATTTCAAGGTGAGTGCTATCACCTCCATTACGGAGAGGCAATTCAAAATAGGGTGTTAATACAAGGTGCGTGTTACTGAGCAGGGGCAAAGCACACTTAAGAAGATTTGTCTCTAATTGTATAGCCTCTGTGGAATTCTTGGTATCTAGAGAAAGCAGTGAATAAAGATGTAATTTCCTCTAAAAAAAACAATCTCAACTACCATATTTCAAATCATTCTTTAATATTCCCCCACCAGCATTGAGCTCCTTCTAAGCAGTAGGCTTTTTTGCCCATTTTAAAAAGATGGCTGAAATTAAACAGCGATTAACAGCATCAATGTAGCTTTTATGTCTGTAATGGGGCAAGAATTTCAGCTAATTTGTTGGAGTAAAAAGAAAAAAAGTGACTTGGGACTTGACGGGTTTCCTGGATTTAGTCGTGGTCCCCTTCCAAGTCAGAAAGAGTGGTAACATAATGATAAGATTTAGCCTCAGTCAGACTGATCACTCAGTTGCCTAAAAGATTGCCAGTCAACAACTAAGCCTGACGTTCATCCGTGCAATGTCTCTCTTCAATTCACCTTGAAGAGTTTTCAATGGCACATTCTTATCTGCAATCGAATGAGGTCCATCCTGTCGGATTTAAGAGAGATTGAAATTTAAATGTGAAGAGACTGGTGACTTCATCTCACAGATGGATGCAGGGAGGATGGCATGCTGCAACTTCAGAGAGCGGGAGAGAAGAAGAGCGGATTTCATATTAATTCACCAGAGTGTCAGCACGGTAGGAGAATGGGGAGGCGGTTTATGGCTCTGCATCACACTCTGTCACTACACCAGCCTTCCTCCATCTCTCCCTCTCCTCCAGCCATTTTCCTTGAGAGGTAGTGAAATTGTCTCTGTGTCTAGAGAAAGAGTGTGTGTTGTGTGTGTTGTGTGGGTATGTGTGTGTGTGTGTGTGTGTGTGAGAGAGAGAGTGAGAGAGACTGCAGGAAAGACGAGACTTTCCACATAGTGAAAACAATTGTATTTCTCATTAGAAAGACAGAAACATCTCAGGCCAGTGAACATTCTTGTGCGTTTGGGTGTGTGTGTGTTTCTGTCGTTGTGTGGACAATGTGGTTAATACAACCAGAGTGGACACGGTCATACTTGTCACACTCAATGCACCTGCTCATTCTGGACCTGTGGGGCCATTTGTGTGTGTTTGTGACTACCTGTGTGTGTGCGCGTGTGCATGTGTGTAGGGGTGCAGGGACTTAAAGTTAGGCAGGGTGACAGGCCCGTCGCTACAGTGGAGAACCGCAGGAGAATGAGCTAGCGTCACCTTCAGTCCCATCTTCCCTCACAACTCAAACGGTAACGGGGACACACAATCCCTTAATATTCTTCAAAATATTTGAATATATTCCTAAATGGCGAAAAGAGCAGTACTGTATTTTAACCTTCAGCTTAAAGAATGTTGAAGACATTGCCGGGATAGCTTCTAGGCAGACTTTGGGTGCCTATTTTTTTTACATTGTGTATAACCGATTCTGCTGTTTATAAAAGGGATTAATGAGATGAGGCTGAGTTTACTGTCCAGTGTTGTCCCATTACGAGACAAACAAAAGCTTTTCTATTTTCGGTGTTGACCACTTACACTGCTGCTTAACCTTACATAAGGACCAAAATAAGGAAATAAGCGTGAGCATCACTGTGTTATCTTGATAAAAACACATCATTGTATGTTGAGATGTCTCTGGCTGGAGCGTTCTTGTGCATGTTTTTAAAAATTGATTTGTTAAATTAATCACCACATCCAGTAACAAAAGCGTCTTCCTGATATCCGTTGCAAACCTTTTAGCTACAGTGTTCATAAGTGAATACACTATCGAATGAAGATATTGTCGATCTGTGTGGATGCATTTTCACATACAACCCAATTCTGTTGTTTTACCTAGATGTGGCAAAAACGGCTGTTCTAACTGGTCGAAAGACCAATTTGTGGGAAGTGTCCCGGATTCGCCAGCATGCCGGGGTCACCTATTCACTCTTGACATTGAAACAGGTGTTTTGCGCGTACTACTCAATGAATCTGCCAATTTAGGACATGTTTGGCATCTGTTTCTCAAACTAGACACTCTAATGTATTTGTCCTCTTGCTCAGTTGTGCACCTGGGCCTCCCACTCCTCTTTTTATTCTGGTTAGAGCCAGTTTGAGCTGTTCTGTGAAGGAAATACTACACAGCGTTGTACGAGATCTTCAGTTTCTTGGCAATTTCTCACATGGAGTAGCCTTCATTTCTCAGTATAAGAAAAGACAAGTTTCAGAAAGTTTTTTGTTTCTGGCCATTTTGAGCCTGTAATCGCTCAACAACAATTGCTAACGCTCCAGATACTCAACTAGTCTAAAGAAGGCCAGTTTAATTGCTTCTTCAATCAGCACAGAAGTTTTCAGCTGTGCTGACATTATTGCAAACGGGTTTTCTATGATCATTTAGCCTTTTAAAATTATTAACTTGGATTAGCAAACACAACGGTCCATTGGAACACAGGACTGATGGTTGCTGATAATGGGCCTCTGTACACCTATGTAGATATTCCATTAAAAATCTGCCATTTCCAACTATTAAATAAGAAACGTTTTAAACAAATAAGAAATGTTTTAAATTGTCATTTAAACATTAACCATGTCTACACTGTATTTCTGATGAATTTGATGTTATTTTAATGGACAAAATGTGGTAAAACAAGGACATTTCTAAGTGACCCCAAACTTTTGAACGGTGGTGTACAGGCTGTCTATAAACACCTGGAGCAGTAGACTACAGCACAGCAGCAACGGAGAAGAGAAATACAAAGCCACATTGGCTGTCACAATACAGCCACCCGCCACAAACACCACAGGCTGAGGCTTCAACCCAGGTCTGAATACCTGATATTAGGTCAGATGACGGAATGTTAGTGGAGTTTTACCGGAGTAGATTTTAACAGCTGACTGTACTATTGCAGTGAGTTGCTTGATAAGACAATGGGGAAAGATAGATGATCAGTCTTCGTCAGAATGGGGCTGAGAGAATGTTCTAGAGTATATACTGAATCTACAGCTATCCAAAATCTTTACACACTGGCACTGGGCCAAGCACTGCATAATGTAGGAAAAGGAACCTGTATGGCTAAGACCTTTTCAATTGCATTGCGGCAAAATCATTTTAAGCAGTTGGACTGACTAATCAAATTGTAACTTCTCCCAAATCTGCTGATGTTGTGATTCTGGTATTGTGAGCAGACGCGGTTTAAAAACGGTCCCCCGTCTCCCAACAAGGTTTATGTTTTAATTAGAAGTTTGATACCAAGGACATCAGTCGGCCACTTGGGGTGGGGATGGAGGAGTGAACTTTCAACTCTTTCATAACCCAGTTTCTGGTTTATGACGAAAATATTAATCAATAAGATGAATTGATATACATGATGACTGAGATGGATTTTCTTCATCCAGATCAACAAAGGACGTTCTGCGCATACTGTCCAAACAGCTTGCGTTTTAAGCCAGCTACTGTAGCTATTCCTGAAGAAGCAACATAATGAAAGGGTATTGGTCTAGTTATAAGTCAGCCAAGCACTGATGTATTCAAGTTGCATAATGCAGCAGTAGTTACCAAAGTTTTTTTTCTACTGCAGCCAGCTTGCATTTATAAAACTTATTTTCAAGCATAAAACGAAATAGCAAAATGAGTGTTTTTGAATTTCAATTCCAGTATTACTTTATTTGGATTAGCTAAGTCATAGTATGTGCTTATCATTAAACAAGAGCTATCAGCTATCAGCTATAAATGTATTAACAATTAGTTTGCCAAGTTAATTAAATGTATATCTAGCTATATGTTTATCCAATTCATTAGCTGTGTTTCCATTCTAGATGACCATGATATAACCCTACAGAGATCAAGCATGGAGCAGCATGTAGACATGGCAGAATTAAAAACAGAAATGCCGGAGTAAAAGTGTGTTTTTGAAGCAGTTCAAACCAATTAATGTTTGACCCTCAATGACCAGCAGTTGTTACATATATTTGTGTTACTTTCAAATGTACAGTATACATACTGCATATACATTGATCTTTGGGAATGTAGTATGGTGGGGTGACTTGTTACTGAGGGGCATTCCAGAAAGCAGACATTATATTAGCCAGTAGGACCAGACCTCAAAGCTTGGCTGCTGATCATTTTGAAGTGTGCTCAGGATAGGCAGAATTGTTTCACATAAGGCCATGTGGTTTTGGCACAAACAAGTCACAAAAAAATTTATAGACCCTCTCCTTAAGAAGCAATTGCAATAGAACTTAATTGCTAAATCTTTTAACAGGCCAGGCCTAAACGAGGTGCTTTAACTAGTAGATACTGTAATGGCATTTAATACACAGGTTTAGTTACAATAATGGGCCAGGATGCTGATATCAGTAACCCAGGTTGCTTCGCAGTCCCGAAAACATTCAAATGTCAATAATACTTAGAAGTGGCATCTTGGCAGCTACAAAATTTAACTTTTACTTATTACCGAATATATCATAGATTTGTTTTTTGGTTCCTCGCAACAACACAACAACAACCATCGTCTTCCTACCAGCCCCGCCAAGACCCGATCTCCCCAGTGGCCCTGGGCTTGGCACCAGATAGGAGCTGGGCCCGCCAAATAATGCCAGTCCGTGTCAGTGGAAACCCAAAGCCTTGCAGTTTTGGAGTAATACACTGGCGTTTGGCACCAATGGAAACAAGGCAATAGAGAATTTTGGTCAAAAGCAGTGTACTAAATAGGGAACACGGTTCCATTTTGGATTAAGACCATCTGATGCGGTAATGAAAAGTGAAGTTTTTACATGCAGGCTGTCATGATGATCTCCAACATCCTGAAAGCGCTTAATATCATTTACATTAGTGACCAAGGCGGAACAGTAATGAGCGTATTGCCAAGCTGGAGGCATCAACGCCTCTTCTCATTTCACGAACGTTAGCAGGCTAGGGAGATATACAGTCCCCAGCCTTAGGGAGTATCAAAGAGGTGGGTGAGGAGGGAAAGAGTGAGGGGGGATGCACAGAGAGACATACTGTAGGGCAGAGAGAGACTAACGGACCTGGAACCTGGTCAATAAAAACCCACCCTCCGGTCGCATAAAACCAGAGTTTGCGGCTGTGCGTCCAGTATGATACTGTGCCGCAAAATCAATCATAGAGCGAGATAAGAAGAGTGGAAGACATGAAGATGGAGAAAGAAAGAGGGAGGAAGAGGGCGCAAGCAAGTCCCGTTTTACCACCACCTTTAACATGTTCCACCAGCTACACAAACACACACACACACACAGACACAGACACAGACACAGACACAGACACAGACACAGACACAGACACAGACACAGACACAGACACACTTTGTGATATGACTGTCAGAGGTGCTACAATGAGGAGCGCATTACAGTTCACCATGTCAGGGTCTCAGATGGTGGTGATATAAGCCTCCCCTCAGGCATGAACATGATCATCTAATAACACAAACGCGCACGCGCATGCGCACGCACGTTTATATGAAATCCATGTGCATTTATAAGAAGACACACCCAGTCCCGGCAGCCAGGAAAAAACACTGTTCAGGTTTTCATCAAGCCCAATAGCACAGCCTGTATATCACACCTCCAGTACAAGTCCGCTCAATACGATGGAGCCTCGTTAGCCTTGAGACAGACGGATGAACAGACTCCTGTGTGAGTATAAAGTCTGGACACCCACAACAGCTAGCTGGAATATCTCTTTCACACACCTTTCAACCCTCTCTCCCAACCTTCCTCCATTCACTCCCCTTTCTTCACAACCTACACCTCTCCTCCCTCTTTATGAGCCCTCTCTGAACCAGGCGTGACAAGCGGTTCCCTCTCCCCCCACTGGCACATTTTCTGCCCCCACCTGCAGTCCTCTCCTCCCTGCCCCTGTAACTAACTCTTTAAAGCGCTGACAGCGGGTTGAGGGACGCAACGTACGGCGGCGGGCTTTCCGTTCGCTCTTCCCCGCCTGCCGTCTCTCTATCCCCCTCTCCCGGTCGCCGGCTGATCTATCTGCCTCTCTCCCGCGTTCTCCCCCCCTCACGCCTGTCTCCGTTCATTCATTCACGCGGTAAGCCGGATTCAAAGCAGCAGCGCACTGACCTGGTCTTCTGGCAAGCGGAGCAGAGCCAGGCTTTGTCCTTCTTGCTGTAGGTGCAGCAGGTCTTGCAGACGTGGTACCGGCAGTCCAGGCACGGCCGCTTGGGGTTGAGCAGGAAGGTGAAGGGCGCGCAGCAGCGGATGCAGCAGTGCTCGTTGAAACGGTGCTGCTTGGAGAGGATGGAGCACCGGCTGCCTTCCTCCAACAGCTCCTGCTTCATCTCACTGCCCCGACGGAGAGTGAGAGAGGGGGGGGGGATAGGGGAGGGAGTTAGCAAACAGGGAGACGGAGTGTGAGGAAGCAGAGGGAAGACGGCGATGCGGAATAATTGGAGACGCTCTAACAAATTAAAAATTGAAAGCGGGGAGAGTGGTAGCAAAAGAGCGGGGGAACAAAGTGCTCCATCTCGGTTGCGCCGGTTTTCCCTGATTAACGTGATAGCTGACTTTTCCCATCGAGGAGCCTGCCATTCCAGGCTTGAACATGCTTATGCGTTCATGTACACGCGTGTATGTATAAGAGTTGTGACTTACGGGACAAATATATTCCCGTTTAGCACTGTAACTACTCTCCCTCCTGTCGCACGTCGTCCCAGACACTCAAACTTATCACAACGAAGCTTTCAACCAAAGCCTCTAAATATTGTACACAAACTTCCAAACAATTTATCCTTATGCCAACATTAGCTATAAAACACATGGGCGTGAAAAAGGTGGATGCATCTCCAACTTCGCATGATTAAACAGAGCCTCACTCTCTCACAGCCGGTGTTCACAAGAAACTGGGAAAGAACTGGGGGATTACTTTAACTTGACCAATAATATTCTCTTGTTTGGGAAGCATTTTGCTACGGTGTATGGACTGTTCAGCTCCCAGTGCGTTGCGTTGATTAGCGGTCAAGGGGAGTAAGGGAGTTGTTTTTCTGTGGTGTATTGCACATTCTCTAAAACCCCTAACAACCCCTGTTACCTTAAGCTTTAAAACCGGCCACCGCTTAATGATAGAGAGGATGATAATTAAAAGGTGTGATGTTAAAACGGTTATAAAGGTGAAGGTCACTGGGGTGTTTTTAGCATAAACACAAAAATGCACAACGAACCCTAGGCGTGGGTGGAGGAGAGTTAATGTTGCTGTAATTATAACTTAATTGTAGAGGCTGGAATTTTGGTCCAATAATAAGTCCTGCCTATTCACCAATGAGGTTGACACACAAAATAGGAGCATGGGGGCAGTCAATCACAGCCTGGTCAATTGAAAATTGGTATACAGCAGATTACAAACTGTGTGATCCTGAATGGTAATTGGCCGATAGCCTTGGTGCATGTAAGCATTAAGGCACAAGGGAGTAAACCACAGCAAAGAGTTGTTCTTAGGCATAACATATTGTGGAGTGCCTTGCCACAGAGCTTAGCCGTGGTATATTGGCAAACCCTTATTGTTCTTTATCTTTATTGTTCCTTATTACCAAAGCAATAAGAGCAGTAAAAAGTGATGTCATGTCATACCCGCGGTATACAGGTCTCATTGGCTGATACCACGGCTATCAGCCAATCAGCATTCAGGTTTTAAACCACCTGGTTTATAAGACACTCTGTATCCTGTGCATGAGGTCGCTATATTTACTGCTCTATTTGCGTTAATTATAACCGGTTTATAATAGCAATAATGTATCTCAGGGGCTTGTGGTATATTGTCAATACACCATGGCGAAGTGCTGTGTCCAGGTACTCCGAGATGCATTGTACCTGAGAATAGCTCTTATCAATACTAGCCATAATTCACACCCCTTCGTGCCTTATTGCATAATTAAACCCCACCCATTGAGTTCACTACAACTTGACCTTGAATAAAGACATTGGTCCAGGTCCCAAAAAAGTTGACCAGTGTGCGTGCGCGTGTGTGTTTACAGTGCATGAGTGTAAATGCACACATCCCCAGAGACAGAGGTTATTCCTTTGCAGCCATTGTACTGTTAACATTTAGCATACTGTGTATCAATCTATGGTGTTTGCAGAAGTCAAATTCCTTCTTCCCTCGTAGAAAGGTGTGGGACAGTGATAATGATTCACTGGGTCTAGGGTCTTGCAATTTCTATAGATGCCACATCAATACACACAGACAAACACAAACGGTCACATTGTGGGACGTGGACAAACGTCTAATGTCGAGTCCATCTGCAGTGATCCCTCTGGGTCTAATCTATTATATCCTAACGTTATTAATAGTGTTCCTCCAGCTCGTTCTCAGCTGTATGCTGATTGCTTTCCGTACGCGTCATTAGACACAGTGTATTAATAGGACGGATGAATGTTGGCGCACAGTTCCTAACCCACACGCTGACGCACGCATAAACAACGTCAAAGAGACTCTCTGCCACTAACTGAACGGAAGAACCCCCCCAAAAAACGACGGGTTGCGAATCTGACTAAATCCAATTAATCTTTCCCGCAGAGCTAAGGCGAGACCTGGCTGCAAAATCCGTAAGAATCCACCCTCGTTCTCCCATTGAGCAAAGTCGGTTTTCCAACACATTCCCAAACACAGCTAGTGGCTTCGGTTGAACGAGAGCTGTTTTACTGTAGCTTAAGGACTAGGCTAACGATGAGGGGCCGGCCGGGTGACGGCTTGGGATGACGGCTCGGGATGACAGCTTGGGAACACTGGATATAGGCAGTTAGGCAAACTAAGCACGGCGACTCGCGCACGTGGCCAAGGAGAGAGAGCCCAGTGTCGTGTCACATTAAATCCCTCCCTGTTAAATAGCGGCAATAGAAGAACACCCTGTTCAAATGTTCCCCACTGCTCTAATCACCATTCACTTCTGGTCGGGACTGAAATAGAGAACCACGCCGGTTCAACTGGACTGGGCCACATGGACGACCAGCGCACCCACACAGACGAGCGTACAGAAACGACCTTGCACAGAGACACACTCACACATCCAAATACAATTGTGTGAGTGTGTGTGTGCTGTGTAGGAGAGTTTTGCGTACATCCGGGAACAAAGCAGTGTACTTTGACTTTGTGCTTCTTATACCTCTGTCACTACTAATGCAACACAAGGTCATGTCGGAGAGTGATTTGGCAGCGACTTAAATAAACCATCAGATCTATCATTCAGAAAGGCTCTAGGATGTATAACAGACAAGAAAAGGAACCAGACAAGCCTAATTCTGCCGGCCCACGATTAGAAGGAATACACATTGTTGCCCTAGTTGGATTCGAACAGGGTTCTCCTATGTGACAGGCTGTGTCTTCAACCACTACGCCACTAAGCTGTACGTGTGCAGAGTGTTCAGCATTGTTAAACCAATTATTCGAAACTCCACGGTTCTCAAAACTAGTTCCCTACATTAGCTAACATCCAAACCAACAACAGGTATAACAAGGTTGATATACGCTACATTCAACGCGTTAAATTAAAAAGAGATTACTGTAGGGACATACAACCTCGTCATAAAATGGTGTCTCGACATTAGATCATTTTATCACGCCAAGTTAGAATATTTTGCTAGACACAATTAATCATTGTGTTGAACTGACTAATGTTTCTAATTAAGTTTACATCCACCACAAATAGCATCTATGAACTGTATGGATTTTGCCACTGGCCGTTTCAACAGCTTATTAGCAAGTAATAGGCCTACTTGGAATAGTCATAAGAATATTTAGCAATTGCTAGTGAGACTGAAGATGAACTTTACACTGCCAAAGCAGTTTCATTTCAGAGCACAAAAACATTATTTTTTCTTTCATTTGTGAATGACATTGATACAATAACAATCAATATAGGTGACGATAACTGACTTTCTTGTCAAGTGAAAAGACGAGAGAATCGTGGAAACCCATCCTTTTTAACTGCGCAAGGGGTTATGATCTATATCACCCCAAAAAGCATGCACAGATGCGTACTTCGAAAATCCACCAGAAATAGTCGCAATATAACCGTCAACAGTTTTATGTAAGGCTTACTATATACACCGATCAGCCATAACATTATGACCAGTGCCAGGTGAATTGAATAACACTGATAATCTTGTTATCATGGCACCTGTCAGTGGGTGGGTTATATTAGGCAGCAAGTGAACATTCTGTCCTCAAAGTTGATGTGTTAGAAGCAGAAAGAATGGGCAAGCGTAAGGATCTGAGCGACTTTGACAAGGGCCAAATTGTAATGGCTAGACAACTGGGTCAGAGCATCTCCAAAACTGCAGCCCTTGTGGGGTGTTTGATAGGTGCTGACAGTGGTCAGTACCTATCAAAAGCAGTCCAAGGAAGGAAAAGCGGTGAACCGGCGACAGGGTCATGGGCGGCCAAGGCTCAATGATGCACGTGGGGAGCAAAGGAAGGCCTGTGTGGTCTGATCCAACAGACGAGCTACTGTAGCTCAAATTGCTGAAAATGTTAATGCTGGTACTGATAGAAAGGAGTTAAAACACACAGTGCATTGCAGTTTGTTGTGTATGGGGTGCGTAGCCGCAGACCAGTCAGGGTGCCCATGCTGACCCCTGTCCACTGCTGAAAGTGCCTACAATGGGCATGTGAGCATCAGAACTGGACCACAGAGCAATGGAAGAAGGTGGCCTGGTCTCATGAATCACGTTTCCTTTTACATCATGTAGATGGCCTGGTGCGTGTGCGTCGCTTACCTGGAGAACACATGGCACCAGGATGCACTATGGGACGGGGGCAAGCCGGCAGAGGCAGTGTGATGCTTTGGGCAATGTTCTGCTGGGAAACCTTGGGTCCTGCCATTCATGTGGATGTTACTTTGACACTACCTAAGCATTGTTGCAGACCATGTGCACCCTTTCATGGCAACGGTATTCCCTGATGGCATTGGCCTCTTTCAGCAAGATAATGCGCCCTGCCACAAAGCAAAAATGGTCCAGAAATGGTTTGAGGAAATCAACAACAAGTTCAAGGTGTTGACTTGGCCTCCAAATTCCCCATATCTCAATCCAATTGAGCATCTGTGGGATGTGCTGGGCAAACAAGTCCGTTCCATGGAGGCCCCACCTCGCAACTTACATGACTTAAAGGATCAGCTGCTGACGTCTTGGTGCCAGACACCACAGCACACCTTCAGAGGTCTAGTGGAGTCCATGCCTCGACGGGTCAGGGCTGTTTTGGCGGCAAAAGGGGGACCTACCCAATATTAGGCAGGTGGTCATAATGTTATGGCTGATCTGTTTAATGTAGCTACTGCAGCTTGTAGCCAGTGAGGTTTTTGTCTATCCTGAACAAATCCTAATGCATACTTTGTTCTGTTGGAGGTGAGGATCGAATACCGGTTGCTCACATGGAAGTCCGCGTCTCTAACCACTACGCTATTTAACAATGGGTAATCAGTCAGTCAGTCAGGCACTCAGTAAGAGACATTCACTCTTCTTGGCCGGCTCCGCCTACGTGGTCTGGCAAATAGGACTACTCACTGACCTAGGAAAGGTTTGGACTTGAAAATAAAAATAAATCAGAGGAGAAGACCTGATCTCAGATCAGCAATTCTGCTCTGAGAAGGCTTAAGAAAACAGACCCAGCTCCTAAGATTTCCACCAATGTCCTGGTTTACCTTAATCTCCAGAGGCCATGTTAATCTGTAAGTTAAGAACTGGTAATATCTTAGTAATTTCGTGCAGCATTTTGTTCAAGTCTGTTACTGTAGCCCAGGGATTTATTGAGGCCAAGAGGCAGATGAGACGACACAGCTGTCGTTTAGCCTCCGTAAAACCCATTAAATGGATTAAAGTTGACATCTCAATTATGTTTAACTCCTTAACTGCAAGAGAATCAAATCAAACCAAATGCAATTGTATATGTCTTGCGCTTTGCCAACAGCCATGTCCACCAACAGCAAAACACTTACTTATGACTTGTTCCTCTCCCACCCAAAATAACATGTTATGTAAACAGAAAAGAAAATATAAAATTAACATAGAATATACACTGCACAAAAAAATTAAGGGAAGATACATCACACATCGGGTCTCGATGAACGAAATAGATCAAAATCTTTACTGTACATTGTGTAATTCGATGAGAACAAAATGACATAACAACAGCCAATGGAAACCAAAATCACCAACAGATTGAGGGCTGGATTCAAACTCACACCGAAAATCAAAGTAAACAGTTGAAATCACAGGCTGTTCCAACTTGTGTAAATTTCATCACGGAAACTCATAACGTGACTCAGTAGTGTGTATGGCCCCCACATGCCTGTATGAACTCCCGACAACGTCTGGGCATGCTTCTGATGAGACGGCGGATGGTGTCCTGAGGGATCTCCTCCCAGACCTGGATCAGGGCATCAGTGAGTTTCTGGACAGTCTGTGCCACTACTTGGTGGTGGCGGATGCACCGATATATAACATCCCAGAGGTTCTCAATTGGATTCAGGTCTGAGGAACTTGAGGGCCAGTCAATGGCATCAATGCTTTCCTCATCCAGGAACTACCTACACACTCTGGCCACATGAGGCCAGGCATTGTCCTGCATCAGGAGGAACCCAAGGCCCACTGCACCAGCGTAAGTTCTGACAATGGGTCTGAGGATTTCATCCCGGTACCTAACAGCAGTCAGGGTACCGTTGGCTAGCATGTGGAGGTCTGTGTGACCCTCCAAGAATATGCCCCCCTAGACCATCACTGACCTACCGCCAAACCGGTCATGCTGGATGATGTTGCAGGTAGGATAATGTTCACCATGACGTCTCCAGACTATTTCACGTCTGTCACATGTGCTCAGTTTGAAACTGCACTCATCTGTGAAGAGAACGGGGCACGAATGGCGGTCCTGTCAATTCTGGTGTTCTCTGGTGAATGCCAATCGAGCTGCATGGTGCTGGGCTGTGAGCACAGGTCCCACTAGAGGACGTCGGGCCCTCATGCCACTCTCATGAAGTCTGTTTCTGACAGTTTGGTCAGAAACATGTACACCAGTAGCCCGCTGGAGGTCATTTTAGAGGGCTCTGGCAGTGCACAAGGAGCAGATACCGGTCCTGCTGCTGGGTTGATACCCTTCTACGGCCCTGTCCAGCTGTCCTCGTGTAACGGCCCATCTCCTGGTATCTCTTCCATGCTCTAAAAACTGTAGTGGGAGACACAACAAACCTTCATATGACAGCATGTATGGATGTGCCATCTTGGAAGAGGTGGACTACCTGTGCAACCTGAATGGGCTGCAGGTACCACCTCATGCTACCTGTAGTGACAAGGACACTAGGAGAAGGGTCTGGCTGCAGACGGGCACTGTCAGCAGGGGCACTCTGAGCTGGTGGGCAGGGCTTGGACTCTGTGGAGCTTTTGAATGGGACTTACAACTGCTGTTGAATCACAGATCGTTTGCTACTGATTTAATTAACTCTTTCACAGTTTTCATGTTATTACTTTTATTACCAATAACCCTATTCTGTTTAGCAAACAATATATATAAAAGTTATTACAGACTTTTGGTCTCTGACAAAATAACATACATAAATTTGTGTTTATAAAGCACAATAAAGAATTTAGTTTAATATCCCAAAATTCTTCTTCCATCTGGTATTCTGTGGATGAATTAAATCCTACGCTATGAATTTAGCTATATGTCTTTATCCAATAGACTAGCTTAGTTTATAAATCAATTTATATAGATTGTTTGCCTGTTGGAGATTGCAAACCTGTAATGACAATGTCACTGTGAGGTCTGGTTTAGACACTGTGAAGCCTGGTTGGGCACTACAAAGCCTGGTTGGGCACTACGAAGCCTGGTTGGGCACTATGGAGCCTGATTGAGCACTATAAGGCCTAATTGGGAACTATGAAGACCTTGTTTTAAACAACTCAGGAGTGCACTAGAGAAATTTCTTTGTTTAACAACTCAACTATCGAGACACTATTTTACCATCTCAAACGAATTACTGCTGAACCGCTACAGCTACTTAAAACGGCATGGGCAAACGCGTACCTGCAAATGTCAATAATTCAAATACATTTTAAAGAGGTGGTTTTACATCAGCAGACGTTACAAAATGCTTAGATTAATTCAAGGATCTTTGTATTTTTACATACTTTATTCTTTCGTCTGTTTTATTTTACGTTATCACAGGTTCCTAAAGCTAATACTGTAAAGTGAAGCTAGCTTACTAATACTGTAATGCATCTGTAACACGTTAACTGAGTTGAGTCCACAATGCCCAAGCCCCGCCCACCAGCCCATCATCCCAGTGCCCAAGCCTTGTCCACCAGCCCACAGTGCCCAAGCCCCGCCCACCAGCGCACAGTGCCCCGGCTGACAGTGCCTTGCGCAGCGAGACCCTTTTGTCAAAACTAGAGAAGAATAGGTCAAGAAGGATAAGGAGAAAGCAATTGTCTGTGGCCACCACCTGCAAAACCATTCCCTTTTTGGGGGTTGTCTTGCTGTTGCAAAACAGTTTAAACTGATTGACAATTGCTTATGCCTCCTAAAAGGACAGATTGATATCCCTGAAGTTTAATTGACTTGGTGTTATACTGTGATGACTACATGTTCCTTTAAGTTTTTTGAGCAGTGCATTAAGACAAGGACTATATACAGTGACTTTGCAATAGCAAATGTCATGGAAAAAGCATACACAAGCAGTAACAGGTCAGTGTTCAGTAGCATGGGTCATTTGGGTCAATGCACCAATAGTTAGAGCAAAAAGTCACATATTATATTTATTTACTTTGATATCCTATTGTTTGGCACCTTGTGTAACAGTCTCAAGGTGAATTTATGATTCCATTTTAAACTGGGTGCATGATCAGATGTTATGAATGATTTGCAGCAGTTTTCGGACATGATTTATTTTCTTGCTTTCTTTCGTTTTGCTTAAGTTCACATAATGTGACTGGCCAGAAATCCACGCGCCTCCCTTTGTCCAGCGGTAATACTACCACTCTCACCCCTCTTCCCCCCTCTTTTTTTCAAAGCAAAAGATTAGAGTATTCGAGCGCAGTACTTTTGACTAAGAGAAATAGTTCAATATGCCACACGACCGAGTTATACCTTGGCCTTAATGGCCTGGGCCTATAAGCTGAGCGAGGTTTTGACAGTTTCAGACTGCTAAGGCTAAGGGTAATTCTTTTTATTTTCTTTAATGGTACTACATTTTGGAAATACACCACATTAGTAAAACTCTGAGACTGGGTATGTTTGTGTGTGCAAGCGATCATCTATACCTTACAAGTACAGTAAACAAGTTTAGCAAATGCTGTGCATGTGCACACAGGCAAAGTACTGGTATAACCCTGGGCTTACACAGAGCGTATGGAATCATCACTCCAGGTAGGATGAGTGGTGAGAGAAACCGGACGGGAAGGTCTTCCATCACAGAGCCCAGGGGGATTTACAACCGGTCTCTTCCTAAAGCTATATTCTCCCGAGCGTGGCCTTGGCAACTAAAGGAGACCTGACCGGAGAGATGGGCATAGACACTACCGCCATGCACGCAACCACAGGGATCCTATCAATTCTAGGGGTTTTATGTTCACGCATGGCTGCCATGCGCACACAGACACACATGCTTCTGGGGTCACACTGCACCTCAGGGGAATGTCCCCAAACTGTCATGAATAAAATACCAGCTAAGTGTGCGTGTGTGTGTAAAGCTGTGTGCGCCTGTGTTTACAAAGCCTTTTGAATAAACCACAGTGGGGGCAGGAAGCCCTAACAAGCATTGGTGTGTTGTTTAAATGGGGCAGACTTTATTCATTAGCTTGCCTTTACCATCTAGTCAATAATTCATTTCCCCGCTCCTTCCCTGGAACTGTTTTACTACTGCCCGTTCCTGATTGACCGAGAACAGGGATTTGTCTCAAAATGGCACTCTATTCTTTAGCCCACTACTTTTAACTATGGCCAGATCTAGGTAGGGAATAGGGTGCTAGGAGTCAGCCTATTTGAGGTTGCAGCCTTGTTAGGATGCGATTTACTAAGCATTTACCAGGTGTAAAGTGAATCGGTCCCTGACCTCCAGAACAACAACAGGTGCATACAATGTTGATACAGAGATTAATAGGGACAAAAATCTCTGGACTACTCCTCTAAGATTGCTCAGGGAGAAGGCCAAAGAGATGTTGGCAGAAACAGGACTTCTCGAAGACATTGTGGAATGGCTGCAAAGGCAGGCTAAGGCATTATTATCTCAAACCTCTGACTTTGAGGAGCACTGAGGAATGACTTCCTCGTTGTGTGTGAGCGTGCGCGCGTGACAGACAGTGATTAATGTGCTGCTGCTTGCCTTCATTGGATTTGTGTTTGAGGGAGGGCTGTGGAGGTGGAGAAGACCAGATGGGGGGGTAAACAGATGAAACAGACAGAGAGGAGAGCTTTCGAGAGAAATGAAGAAGTGTGTTTGAGAGTTTTCGTTACACAGATCGAACTAGGACCAGAAGTCCTCACATGGACATTAAAATATGAAAAATCTTCCCTTATTCCAACCTTTAGCACGCCTCCACCAGGACAAAGTCAATTTCCAGTTTAGGGGTAAGGTTTAGGGTCAAACTTACAATTACATACCATGACCGTGGGCGGTTCCTAAGCGTGACGACACACGGAGTGCCTGGACACAGCCCTTAGCTGTGGTATATTGGCCATATACCATAAACCCTCAAGGTGTATTATTGCTATTATGAAACAATTACAGAAGTGATGGAAACAAGAAACCCATGGTAACTGGTCTCACATAATGTACCACAGCATTCAGGGTTGGAACACACCGGTTTACAATGGGCTTTTGACCGCTACAAGCCCCTATCTTTCTCCATGGAGATTCCTCTACATATCTTTCTCCGGTCATTCCTCTACATAACATCTGCAACTCTCCTGTTTCCACTACATGCCCTGGGTGGATTACGGCCAGTTCTGTACAGATTAGATGCCCCTCACTCGCTCTCCTCCCCTGTGTTTCAGCAGAGACGCCCACAGGCCCATGACAGCTATAAGTCCTGCAGTCTGGTCTATTGGCAGTTAATGGGAGTTAGTCTGGCTGAGGAGGGATGCTTGTTGGACTCCTTTGCCAACCTCATTGTGCTGAGCTGGTCCTAAGGAGTTTGCATGCTAAGCTAATGCCCCATTGAACTATATCAGATTTGGGCAAAAAAAAGAAAGTTAGCCCGCTATGCTACATTCATGTGTATTCGCTAAATTCCCGGAAAAAGTTTTCACTAGGTTTCGAATGACTTAGTGTAGTGCCAGCTCTAGCCATTTGGGGGCCCTATGCTAAATTTCATTTGGGGACCCCACTCCCCTATCGGACGGGGGCTACCTAGCAGTCGGAGGCCACCTAGCGGTCAGGGGCCCTAAGCGACCGCTAATGTCGCTTATGCCTGGAGCCGGCCCTGACTTAGACTCATTAGGTAATTCCTCCTACTAGGGCGATTCACCTCAAACATGTTGCCTTTGTCAAAAAAGTAACTGTCAATGCTGTGTGACTCTCAGGTGGTTCTCTTTACACTGGTACTAGCAAGCTAAGTTAACACTACCCCATGCTGTACAGCATAGATAAGGGCTTCTCTCTGCTGGAGCTTAGCCACCCCAGGTTACAGCTCTCTCTACCCCCCGCTAGGCACTCTGCCAAGATAAGCCTCCTTCAATTTGTACTAAAATCCCAAGTTACTTTGAAGGGCAAAACCAACATTTCACTGATTTGCAGACAAACTCATTTGATAAGCTTCACCAATGCCGTTTCTGTGTTTTTTTCTCTACACTTCATGTTACAGGCAGACAGAGAAAGATTTCCCCTTGGTTACTGTGTATATACAGTACAAGCATACTGCATTACATACTTTTCCAAGGTTGTTTTTAATTAAACCACCCTTTCGCTCTCCATTTGGGCAGTTTCTCTCAAACACTGTTGGTGAAACAGGCAGGCCACTAGGCTCTCTCTCCCTTTCTCTCTCCAGGTAATGGTGGCAGCTGTTGACAGGTGGAGTTGGTGCTGGGCTGACTGACCTTGAGGTGAACCTCCACACATCCTTTATCCTACACCACCTTCTTCTCCCCGCTAAGATCTCCCTCTCTGGATAATAGACTACTGCACAGGATGGAGGGAAACAAAAAACACTGGGGATGTTCTTAGAGAAAAGAGAAAAAGACACAGAGAGAGAGAGGGAGAGAGAGAATGAGGGGCAGATGGAGAGTGAGAGATGTGAGAGTAAAATACTTTTTTCCTTGGCTCAACTTACAAAGAACACAGAACGACACCTAGACATATTTCTGGCAAGATAATTAAATCCACAGGGAACTTTCACCTGGCCACAGATGAAGCGAAAGACAAACAAGGGCAGCTTTCTTAGCCAATTAAAGATCTACGAAAACAGACTTACCAATTAGAATCTGTCTCAAAACATTCTAACATATAATAGAAACAATCGCGCTATAGGACAGTCAAGGGTGGAGGTCTGCTTACAAAGCAAGAAATGAACAAATGGGACGAACGGCCAATTTAATTCGGCAGGAGCATCTTCAAAGTAGAGGGAAACTCCAGAGAATGCATGCAGAGGAATAACAGCAATTGTCTCTTGAGCCAACAAATATTATATAATTAGCAAACAAGTGGCACACTGCCCCAATAGGAGCACAAAAAGTCTGGTTTATTAACACTCGGCTAAAACTGATAGCTGGAGAGATTGTTTTTCTGTTTTCCTCCAGATGAGTGGGGTCGGAGATGGGATGAATATTGATTGTGTGTGTGTGCTTGCGCGTGTGTGTGTGTGTGTAGAATAGACAAAAACTAAATAAACAAAAACCCTATTATAATCCTATGGCAGGGAGGTGCAGGGTCCACTTGCCAATAATACATCCCTCAACAGGCAATAACCCAATTGTAACCTTGTATGCAGGGTTCTGGAATATTCTCCTACATGTCCAGAACCACAAACAACGCATGCAGGGAAGAACTGGAATGATCACAAATAAGTACAATTCAAACAGAGCAATTACGTCATGGAAACCTCTAAAAATACATTGAGCACCTATCATTGCCAAGCCGTGCAATACCGGGAGTAGTGCAAAGAAACTGTTTGCCTGTGGTCATTGATCAAACCCTCTGACAAAGCTTAGGTTCAGATGCAGTGCAATCACTGCACAACAGCAGAATCTGAGACAAAGCCGCACTTCCTGACAAAATACAATCAGAGAACATTACTACCCAAAGTGTGCACCTATAATTAAACGTTTCTAAAGCCTTAGATAAATAAAAGCTGAATTGAGAGGGAGGGAGGGAGGGAGGGAGGGTGGGAGAAAGAACCAGAACAGGAGTAGTCAGGTACTCTGGGAGGGTGGGAGAAAGAACCAGAACAGGAGTAGTCAGGTACTCTGGAACTTTGGAACTTATTACAACCTAACCTATCCCTGACCTGAGTCCTCGCTTACATTAGAGTTACCGCCCCCTTTCCAGAGATCTATAAAATATGAACAATAACGGTTGACAGCCCGGATCGCTAATCGCCTTCAGTTTGGCCCATAATGTGGCCCCCCCACCCCGATTACATTAAGAATTGTATTAATTTGTCATGGAAGCGTTCACACTAACATCTTATTGACCAAAGAGGCCCTTGCCGGAAAATGACCTAAGAACATCTGCCTTGAAGGGAGAAAACCTCCCTGGTTCCCTCTTTTGTGACGTTTCACTGAGAGCGTCTCACCGACCTCCTGTCTACACTGGCCGGCTGTTAGCATACCGCCTAGTGTTCCAGCTCATTGAACTAAGTGGCATCGCAGTAAATAAGAGCAGCAGTCTCTACGGAGGTATAAAACAGAGCCCCCTTTGGCGCCGTCTATTCCCCATGCATTATTATAAAGTGCTGTAGAGCATTGGACCAGGTGGGCCGTTTGGGATGCAGCCTGACCGATGGGAGCGGCCCCACAGGGGAGGGGAACGAGGCGCAGCGCGTCATTACCCCGCCACGCGCCGATGACCCCCGGGAGAGACATGGACGAAGAGGAACGGATAGGAGTGGACGATGGACGGTCCTACCAAGAGCCCCTGCGGTGCACTTTGGCTGAACTTCCCCGCGCACGTGCGCACCCACACACACATACATACAAGCAAAGGCATAGTGTCACAAGTTCAGGGTTGGCAGGGTTAGAGCACGTGATCAGTAACCGCAAGGTTGCTAGATCGAATACCTGAGACGGCAAGTCTTTCAGGGAATGCAGCGCAGGTCGTTGCTGTAAATGAAAATATGCTCTTACACCCCTTTTCAGACATATGGATTGTGGGAATACTGGGCCGGGACTAACGCTTGTCACTTGGCAACCTGAACTGTCAATCAAATAATTTTGAGCTGTATTAGCCTGTCTGTTTGCTGCCTGTGTGCAGACAGATCTCTCTTAAAGTACATCATGGTTGATTTGTAACATGACCTAACACGATATCTAGTAGATGTGAAAGGCATTTTGCTAACCTACCATAAACAACCAAATAAAAACAAGAGGTAGCACATCGAGCAGCAACGTTTAACGTTTTCAGGGAAACAATACTAACATTCTATGCCGGGGCAGAATTCTCATGTCTGGGAACAGCCTTAGGTTTGAGTCATATACGAGACAAAATTGGTCACGGTTCGCAGAGAACCATTAACATTGAACTTTATGTTTCAGTCAATTAGCAGCTGCCCTTATCCAATGAGCCTTACAGAAAATCTAACTTCCAAGCGATCTCACGCCTGATCATATATACCCACACGCCAAGTCCATCTGAGCTTCACTGTAGTTATACAGGTCAATGAGGGCTGACATGTGGTTTGACCAGACTCCAAAGCTCCAAAGGTGTGGCCTATCACAGTGACGGTCATCTCTCCTCATCATCTCACACCGAAACACACATACGGCTAAAATGTCCTCCGAACACACACCGTCATGTCATAAACACGTCACATAACTCCACACAACCCAAAGACTGACAATATACATGGTTGTGCTAGTATAGCTTAGAAACAGCACAGTTCTTACATACATACATTCCTAGTGAGTTAGACTGACTGGGCTGTCCACTCACTCCTCGTATTGGTACAGGACTGAGGAAGACACGGCATCTCCACAGGTACATCTGTTATTGAGGCCAAAAACACATAAACAATGAGAAAAAAGTATGTTTTTAATTGTGGTGCATCAGCAATAGAGTTGTCATGTAGCTTAGCGGTTTAAATGGGTCTGGCAGCACGGGCACTTGGGGCTGGTGCGCGGGGCTTGGGCACTGTGGACTCAACTGAGTTAACGTGTTATAGACGCACTGCAGCATTAGCTAGCTTCGCTTTACAGAATTAGCTTTGGGAACCTGTAATAACAAAATAAAACAGATGAAAGAATAAAGTACATAAAAATACTTGAATTATGTTAGGTAAATAATTACAAATTGAGCAAATCACGTTATGGAATTAATTACTATGTTAGCTAAAGAAGACAGATGAATTAAAAAAGAAAAAGCGGTGGTATTATGGTAGCCTATATAGCATAGCTAACAAGTTACTGGATTGAGTCAATTCTATTTTAGACTGACTTTGCTACAAAAACCATGTATGTGTATGAGCTAAGCATTTTGTAACATCTGCTGATGTAAAAAGGGCTCTTTAAAATATATTCGAATTATTGACATTTACAGGGACACGTTTCCCCGTGCCGTTTTAAGTAGCTGTAGCGGTTCAGCAGTAATTTTTTAGAGTTTGTAAAAGAGTGTTTTAATAGTTGTAGTTAAACAAAGACAATTCTCTAGTGTTTGGAGAACATTTGTTTGTCCATAAGCCTTAACAATGTAAACACCGTACCCATTTCTTTTAACACATACGAGTGATATACAGTTGTGCTCAAAAGTTTGCATACCCTTGGAGAATTGGTAAAATATGTACCATTTGTAAAGAAAACATGTCTTTTATTTCTTATGGGATTCACATTCAAGTGCAGGTCATAACAGAATGGCACAATCATAAAACAAAATATGGCAACAAAGAAAAAAGTGAATTGACCCCTGTTCGAAAGTCTGCACACCCTTAGTTCATAATACTGTGTATTGCCCCCTTTAACATCAATGACAGCGTGCTGTCTTTTGTAATAGTTGTCTATGAGGCCCCAAATTCTTGCAGGTGGTATAGCTGTCCATTCATCTTGGCAAAATACCTCCAGGTCATGCAAAATCTTTGGTTGTCTTGCATGAACCACATGTTTGAGATCTCCCCAGAGTGGGTCGATGATATTAAGGTCAGGAGACTGTGATGGCCACTCCAGAGCCTTCATCTTTTCTGCTGTAACCACTGGAGGGTCAACTTGGCTTGTGCTTAGGGTCATTGTCGTGCTGGAAAGTCCAAGAGCGTCCCATGCGCAGCTTTCGTGCAGAAGAATGCAAATTGTCAGCCAGTATTTTCTGATAACATACTACATTCATCTTGCCATCAATGTTCACAAGATTCCCCATGCCTTTAGAGCTCACACACCCCCAAAACATCAGTGAGCCACCACCATGCTACACAGTGGGGATGGTATTCTGTTCACTATAGGCCTTGTTGACCCCTCTTCAAACATAGCTCTTATGGTTGTAACCATAAGGTTCTATTTTAGTCTTGTCACTCCAATTTACAGTATGCCAGAAGCTGTGAGGCGTGTCAAGGTGTTGTCGGGCATATTGTAACTGGGCTTTTTTGTGGCATTGGCGCAGTAAAGGCTTCTTTCTGGCAACTCCACCATGCAGCTAATTTTTGTTCAAGTATCGTCATATTGTGCTCCTTGAAACTACACACCGTCTTTTTCCAGAGCAGCCTGTATTTCTCCTGAGGTTACCTGTGGGTTTTCCTTTGTATCCCGAACAATTCTTCTGACAGTTTTGGTTCAAATCTTTCTTGGTCTACCTGATCTTGGCTTGGTATAAAGAGATCCCCAAATTTTCCACTTCTTAATAAGTGATTGAACAGTACTGATTGGCATTTGCAAGGCTTTGGATCTTCTTATATCATTTTCCATCTTTATAAAGTTCCATTAACTTGTTACGCAGGTCTTTTGACAGTTCTTTTCTGCTCCCCAAGGCTCAGTATCTAGCCTGCTCAGCGCATCTACGTGAGAAATATCAAACTCATTGGCTATTTATATACAGACACTAAATGCAATTTAAAAAGCCACAGGTGTGGGAAATTCCCCTTTAATTGCCATTTTCACCTATGTGTGTCACCTTGTGTGTCTGTAACAAGGCCAAACATTCAAGGGTATGTAAACTTTTGATCAGGGAAATTTGGGTGATTTCTGTTATCATTTAAAAAGTAACCAAACAACTATGTTATAATAAATGGCTTCATATGATCACTATCCTTAAAAAAATACAGTTTTTGCATGATCAGTCATATTTTCAAAATCAGTGTCAACATTTCACAATTTCTGCCAGGGTATGCAAACTTATGACCACAACTGTAATATTTGGCCCCGTTCTTATTGAGCCGATACACCAGTCAATTTTAGTAGCAGATGACCTGCTACAGTTATCAAGATGTTCATCAATTGTCAGTTGTATCACTGCCCACTCTGTCAAAGCCACAACATTAAGACTATCACAGAAGCACATAGAAGTCCACAGGAAAAACGCTGTGTTGTTTAAAGGTATGAATGTACATGTACATTTATGGACATATGGTGATAGTCAAATATCACTGACTTCGTTAAATACAATGTGTATGTTTTTAACGTTCTGTTTGAATATTGAATAAATCCATGTTGTTGCATTTTGAGTGTAGATTTCTTTTCTGTTCTAAAGCCCATTCTATTTGCACTCAGTAAATCTGGATGTATTTATGTGTACTGCCATGAAAGAAATCAAGTTGTAGTTGACAGAAAGGCAGATGTTGTTGGACATGTCACAGACCCACCCACACAATGAGGAAAAAGTAATAAAGATGTTCAGGCATACGAAAGTACTGAGTAAACATTGAGTGGACGTATAAAACTGTCCAATTAAAATTACATTTATACATCATAAGACAGTTTATGATACTGTGATGATGATCAAGCTGTAAAGTGAATTGTCTATTATGTTTATGTACAGCAAGATAGTGAATTTGGGGGATGGAAATGCCCCTTTGGGACATGACAATTTTTTTTTGTCTCCTGAGATTGTTTAAAACCAGGCCTCACATTGCCCAATCAGGCTTCATAGAGCACAACCAGGCTTCGTAGTGCCCAACCAGGCTTCGCCAACCAGGCTTCGTAGTGCCCGACCAGGCTTCGTAGTGCCCGACCAGGCTTCGTAGTGCTCGGCCAGGCTTCACAGTGTCCAACCAGGCTTCACAGTGTCCAACCAGGCTTCACAGTGTCCAACCAGGCTTCACAGTGTCCAACCAGGCCTCACAGTGTCCAACCAGGCCTCACAGTGACAATGTCATTACAAGTTTGCAATCTCCAACAGATGAACAATCTATATACATTGATTTATAAACTAAGCTAGTCAATTGGATAAAGAAATGCAGCTAAATTCATAGCATAGGATTTAATGAATCCACAGAACACCAAAAAGCAGATGGAAGATGAATTTATGGATATTAAACAATTCTTGATTGTACTTTATAAACACAAATGTATGTTATGTCATGTATGTTATTTTGTCAGAGACCAAAGTCTGTAATAACATTTATATATATTGTTTGCTAAACAAAATATGGTTATTGTTTATAAAAGTAATAACTTGAAAACAGTGTAAGAGTTAAATAAATCAGCAGCAAACCACCTGTGATTCAACAGCAGTTGAAGCCCCGCCCACCGGCCCACAGTGCCCAAGCCCCGCCCACCGGCCCACAGTGCCCAAGCCCCGCCCACCGGCCCACAGTGCCCAAGCCCCGCCCACCAGCCCACAGTGCCCAAGCCCCGCCCACCAGCCCACAGTGCCCGTCTGCAGCCAGACCCTTACTCTAGCAGTTAGAACATCTCAAGAGTAGGTTACTAGGTCAAATCCCTGAGTCAGCAAGGCGAATCATCTGTCGTTCTGTCCCTGACCGTGGAGTTAAATCTAAATTGCTCTTAGGTCCTTGTTGTGAATAAGAATGTTTCTTGCTTAACTTACCTGATAAAATAAGTGTAAAAAAAGTGTTTAAGTTTAAATGTGTTAGTGTTAAATTGTTTTAAAGTCTGTCTGTAAGTATAGTTATCGGTCATAGTATTGTTTTGCATATTCACACCTCAGGTCATGTAGACGGTATTGACTTGGCATCTGGCCTGCATTAGAATAAATCCATGTATATGTCTGTTTACTGCAAAAAAGTCCTAAATGGTGCCCTATTACCCATTTAGTACACTACTTTTGATGAGACTCTATAAGTTCCTAAAGGGATTAGTGTGCCATTTGGGAGCCATTCTGTGAGTTTGTTTATACCACCTGCCCAGCTCAATAGCCAGCAAGTCAGGGTCATACCCGTGGGTGTTTGTGTTGTGTCTGCAAAGCTTAGTCCTCTGCCTCGGAGCGCTACGCTATTAGCATTCCACTAATGCCGGACTGAATCAAATCCTGACTGTTACGGATGGCCCGCACGTCCCAGCCTCTGAAATCGATAACCTGCCATCTTCAAAATTCAATAGGATATTTTTCACTCCTCAGAACTCGTAGTGAATCAGTTGTTGTGGGCGAGGTAGAAAGACTTTCTACTCTGGTCCTCCGGGCGCTCAGAAATCATACACGCTCAAGGGCTGTGGATCCATTCATCCGCCATGCTGGTGCAAATTAGAGTCTTGAAAGAGCTGTGCTCACTTAAATGCAGAGCCTAATTGATCTTTTTTGGGGGTTGGGGGGGTGGGTCTGCTGCTCAGGGCCCCCCCTGAGGCATGTGCTAGTGATTGCCATATCGCACTGGTTACCCCCCGAGACTCTAAGGAGGGATTTACGACGCTCGCCCACAGACACAACTGTCTTTCGGGGACAAAACAATTGAATTCCCATTAACAATCATATTTTCCATTACCATAAACCTAACCACTAACCGCAACCCCAAAGCCCATCTTTAACCCTAAACCTTATTAGGATCTGCCAAGCAAAATTAAAAGCTCAACAGGTCCTGCTGAGATTTGAACTCAGATCACAGGATTCATAGTCCTGAAGGCTAACCATTACACCATAAAACCTCTTGTTAACACGTGTGCTAACCGTTAGGGGTTACGGTTTCAACTTCAATAGACACACACATTCAGTGAGTCTACAGATACCATACCTTAATTTGATCCAGCTACTCACAGCAGGAAAATACTCTTGGAGCAACAGTATATTTAAAAAATGTTTTGTTCTGAAATGTATCAAAATGTTTTGTAGGTCTTGCTCGGGGTAGGAAACCTCAATGTTTTAATTCTTTTCTTTTTTTTGCACTGTCGATCGGGGAGCTGCAAGTAAGAATTTCATTGTGTATTTAGCCCTGGGTGTGCTACTGTATGACGTATTACATACAGTAGCGTATTATTAAACGTATTATTAAGTAGAACTGCTTTTAAAAACTACAGGCTAAAATAACTGGATGAATAAATGAAGATACAGCATTTGCATAACAACATAATTATCTGTCACGTTTCACACACAAATCTAGGTGGTTAATACTGTCAGTCAGGGTGTGTGTGTGTGTGTGTGTGTGCGCGTCTGCGCGTGTGCGCGTATTAAGGACGAGAATTGGGTTCAGGACATTCTAGTCAGGGAGCGAAGCCTGTTCCCATTAAGTCACAGTCCTGTCGCAGGTAGCCAATCCCAGGCTCACTAATTGAAATGGCGTCCCCCAAAAATAACTTCCCTTCTCGTTCCCCTAGTACAAACCCTAATTATTTCTTCTCTCCCCCACTCTCTCCCCAACACAAAAGTATTGGTGAAAAATACCTTGCTTGTCAACTTTTCTTTGTTGTGTCTAAAATGGCTACCTAGTGGCCCCCTCAGACCCCTGCCTGCTGTACTACTTCGGTAACTCCTGACATTACACTATAAAGCCAAGGTCAAAAAAAGTGCACTATATAGGGAGCAGTGTGCCAGCTGGGACGCAGAAACTGCCAGTCAATAATGCATCCTGAATAGTCGCCATATTTGGTTTGCTTCTCCCGTTGTTTGAAAAGAGATTATTCGGCAAGCAGGAACTTTCAATGGCTCGCACAGAGGCGCCACCTCCTTGTGACCAGAATGACTAATCTCACAAAGCCTAAGGAACAGACTGACAAAGGGAGGGAGACAGGGAGCTGGTTGAAAGAATGTGACTCATGCTTTGATCTGCGTGTATCGTTGAATTATTTTTCTTTGACAGGAAGGAGAACAGAGTTCATGTTTTGTCCATGTATGTACTCTATTGCCATGAAGACACAGAACGCCACTCTTCTGGATTACAGTACATTAACCTCTTTGTAGATGTCTGTCATGTCACAGCAGTCTATTTATTCGTAAGGGAAAGCGTGAAAAAAAAAAAAGATTTTGTTTCAGTTTGAATGGAATATGATTGAGGTTATTTGTGGCTTTGATTAAAATGTAGATTGTGAAATTGCATTTCCGGATACAATCTATCTGCGAGCTAAAATGGGAAGTTGCCCATTTTGCATGCATAGAGCCAAGTAATTGGAAAGGCTAAACTAAATTGCCTAGCTTCTGAATGACCTCACACCCGTGCTGCGCTTTAGCTACAGTGCAAACTGCCAAAAGACTTGTTTCTCACATCGTCCCCTGGCTGACAAGACATTCTGATTGGGAAGTGTAGTCACACTTGGTGGTTCAGATGGTTCATTATGGCCCTGAAGATAATAGCCATCAAATTCATGAGGGATGCCCCTGTGGCGCTACAGTCTAGCGTCCTAGTGAATAGGGTGCCATTTATGACCCAGCTAGTCAGCCCTAGTCAGGGCTTTAGCTGTTATGGGCAGAGAAGTTGTTACACTACTAATTGGAAATCAAGCTCCAAAGCCCAACTGACAACATCCTCACCACTGCTGACAACCACCTCAACATAAGTCCCCGCCCACTGACCAAATCTCTCTATGTATGAGGAAATGGTTAAATGGAGGTTTAGCACTTCTGCACTGCTAAACCTTATAACCAAGCTTATTAAGAATATGAGACAGAATAAAAAGGTAGAATAATCCTAGTTTCCATAGCGTTTGAATTTGCATGGCATGTACGTACCACGGCCTTAAGCGGGATGTAATGGCAATAATGTTAACATACAACATGGACTGATCCCCCTGGGAGCTGCACTGGATAGTATGATGCGACCTAGTCTTGAGCTAACCCAAAAGAGCCCCCGCCAACCTTCTCAAACAAACACTCAGTTACCTCGCCGGCTGTCACACACTAACTCCGCATTAAGTCCTGAACAGTGATTCGCTCCCCCTCCCCTCCGTGAATGCGCACCCCTGGGCATCTGTAACACGTAGAGTATCCTTAACTGACCATTTGTTTTTCCCCATATACAGTAAAAAGTGTATTTCTCTAACATGGAATACGCATCACATCTCTGTCTCAGAGGGTGTCGTGTGGGAGGGAGAGTGTGCAAGGGAGAGAGCAGAAGTCAGTGAGAGAGAAAAAGAGAGGGCAAAGGGAGGGAAAGAGAGGAGAGTCAGTGATCGAGAAAGAGAGGAGAGTCAGTGAGAGGATAAGAGCAAAACGTCCTAGCAGCGGTCACCTTGGGCTTCTCGCTCCAGATGGCGGAGAGAGGAACCGGAGAGTGATTTATCACGGCTTGGTTCTGACTGGACAGCTGAGACGAGGACTGGAGATGACAAAAGTTGAGCTGGGGCTGGAGTTGAGCTGATTGCTAGGATAGGAAAGGAGTTAGCATCTGGTGTAGGACTGGAGCTGGAGTTGGAATGAGCCCGGGTCCGATTGAAACTAGTGTTGGAAGGAGGCTGGTGTCGTTAAGGGGCTAGAATGTGGCTGGTGACCTGTGCCTGGGGTTGGAAGGGACTAGGGTTGGCGTCTGGGTTGGAACGGGGCTAGGGCCGGTGTCTGGGTTGGAACGGGCCTAGGGCCGGCGTCTGGGTTGGAACGGGGCTAGAGCTGGCGTCTGGATGGAACGGGCCTAGGGCTGGCGTCTTGGTTGGAACGGGCCTAGGGCCGACGTCTGGGTTGGAACGGGGCTAGGGTTGGCATTTTGATTGGAACAGGTCTGTTGGCCCTGTGTGTTTCCAATGGGGCTCTTCTTACTAAAGTACAGAAGACTGATACTCTGAGTGTTTCACGCCATTAATTACTGCATTTGGACATTTTAACTGGCTGCTCCTGTCTGATTGCTCCTCTGGGAGAAATATCATTCTGGCCGAACGAACGAACGAGCGAGCGCGCGTACGCACGCACGCACGCGCGCACACGCACGCGCACGCACACGCACATGCACACGCACACACAGCAGCTGCAAAGCGCCAAGCATGATAATTATACCCTATCGAGCTCTAGGCAAAAATACTTCATGCGTTAAAGAGAGATGGTCTTGGTAGTCAAAAAGCCATTCATCATAGGCACAGGTTTTTGTGGCAAACTCATATTTACATACTAATGTATTCAAATGGAATATACAGTATGTGTGTACGCGCGCCAGGGTGAATAAGTAGGAGACTATATAAGGTCAAAAGAAAGACAGTGTTGTCTTCCTACAGTTTTAATACCACAAGTAAACTTCAACTTGTGACCCAGATATTGGCTTTTGCACTGCCCCATCATTTAAAAAAAATACAAAAACATTCAGGTAGAGTGGCAGGAACTGATCATAAGTATTCGATTTGGGGGAGGATGAAATGTTTTGAGCGTTACAGGGATTCACGTGATTTGTGCCAAGTGGAAGAGCAACAGCCCACCAGTCTTGCTGATGTCTAAATCCCTCCGCTAGAATTTGTGATTCCGTCACAAGTTTCAATGGCAGAATTTACCCATTAGAAGCAAAAAAAACAATAAAAGAGCTTGATTTACTGCAAAAATACCAAGGCGTTTGTAACAGACAGAACAAAACTGATGTGTTGTACTACAACAAACCCAAAAACATCGGGATGACTGAAACGCTTATTTTTAGCGCTTGTTACAGTCTCCACCAAAAACAGACTCATAGGTTTTTGTGGACATTTAAGTGTACCAGAACGTCCAAAATCTTCAACATTGCTAATCAGAAGAAGAATTTCCCGCGCTTTATATTGCGTGCGACCTTGCATTAAGTGTGTGTGTCTATCAGCTGGTGTGAAAGAGCATGACAACAGCGTTGCAGGCTGCCGCAGTGATGGATGAAGTGACATCTCCTGGTTCTGCCAGTGATTTCACTCTCCTGTACGCACGCACACACTTTTCATTCACAGAGTAATGAGTCTCAGAGTGACAAGCTCTCTCTCAAACTCGCACACAAAAACACTCTTCTTACAGACCTAACAAAGGTGGGGACACGGGCTGTGTGTCTCCAACACGGAGTGGCTCACACAGCCTCTGGGTCAAAAGCGGTGGGTCTAAGCAGCACGCAATCTGGCGTCCTTCTGTGAGCACAGTAGTCTCAGCCAGCTCTACAAACCTCTTCACAGAGACAGAAACAACATCATTCAATATTAACTGCCTTTTCAAGGATATACATGTACCTGATATATTAAAAAGGGACAATCTGGCATCCAAACCAAAGCAAAATGGTCACCCAGTCCCACATTGTGCCTTTTATTTTGTAGTATTCACATGGATGTAGCGTGTGAGACCCGTGAAGAGGGCTTGGAGGGGCGTGAACTCTTTACAACTGTGCACACCTTAGGATCTCTAACAAAGGACATAAAAATGCAGTGAATTCATTAAACGTATACAGGTGCTGGTCATATAATTAGAATATCATCAAAAAGTTGATTTATTTCAGTAATTCCATTCAAAAAGTGAAACTTGTATAATGTATACATTTATTCCACACAGACTGATATATTTCAAGTGTTTATTTCTTTTAATTTTGATGATTATAACTGACAACTAATGAAAACCCCAAATTCAGTATCTCAGAAAATTAGAATATTGTGAAAAGGTTCAATATTGAAGACACCTGGTGCCACACTCTAATCAGCTAATTAACTCAAAACACCTGCAAAGGCCTTTAAATGGTCT
>JACXGI010004345.1:0-44883 GCA_016801175.1 Esox masquinongy
GACACACTCGTCTTACACTACACCAAACAAACACACTACACACACACACACACTACAAACACGTCCAGAAAACAGAAAAGAGCAGAGAGAATATAAAACAGACAGACAGACAGTGAGAGACTGTTAGTTTTCTACTGTCCTAATACTGTAACAAATACTAATAAAAGGAATTAATCACAAACCCATCAGTGCTTTCCAAGTTGTTCTGGACTAGTCATTGTACCAGTCTGTGTCATACATTTTCCTCTCTCTGTTTGCTTGTTCTAAGTCAGTGGTTCCCAACCAGGGGTACTAGGACCCCTGAGGGTACTTGGCCTGTCAACAGGGGGTGCTTGAGGAGACTCATGAGACCATAGACTTACTGGTAAAATGAACAAAATGGGGTTCTTCAGGGGTACCCAGAGCAGGTAAAAAGTCAATAGATGGTACAGTTAGTGAGAAAGGTTGGGAACCAATGTCAAATCTGGGTAATATGGCTTATCAAATGTCTGTGCCTCAGCTGTCCTCCCAGGTCCTTTCCGCCACACAGGAGCTCAGGGAGGAAACGCATAGGCTGACGGAGAGACTGAGGGATGTGCAGGAGGAGGCGGAGAGGAGCAGCGCAAAAGAGGAGGGGCTACAGCGTGCACTGGAGGAGTCCCGGCAACAGGGGGCGCTGGAGCTGAGCCAGGCCCGGACAGAACTGCAGCTGTTGAGAAAAGACAAGGCCGCGCTGCGAGACGAGGTGAGGGAGTGAGACAGAGAAAGACGGGCAGAGAGCGATGGAGGCCGGGAGATGTTGAGCCGCCAGAGGGAATCTTGAATTTACGACAATGTTACTGGGCTCTAATTCGACAAGAGTTTCCAATCCTCGTTTTTTTACCTCATAAATGTCCTCCCAAACAACCCTGTACCGAACTGCCTCGTAAAACCTGCCCAATTATTGTGGTTCACTCCTGTAGACTGACAGCTCAATCTGAAATAGGCCCAAGTTCAGGCAGACAGAGAGAGAGTGAGAGAGACAGGGAAAAAGAGAGAGGAAGAGAGAGAGTATAAATAGGAAATGTGTGGTGTGCGAGGGAGGGAGGGACAGAGACTCTCTGTCAGGCTCCTGGGTGTGTGTGTGTGTGTGTGTGTGTGTGTGTGTGTGTGTGTGTGTGTGCTGACACGCAGACCTCTGTCTCGGGAGGCCAGTCTGAGGCAGTAGTCACGACACCCCCTCAGCTGTCTGAGTCTGGCACTGCCACACGCATCTCACACACACACCGCATCACACACACATGCACACCGCATCACACACACACCGCATCACACACACACACACACCGCGTCACATACACACACCGCGTTACACACAAACACACCGCGTCACACACACACACACCGCATCACATACACACTGCATCACACACACACACACACACTGCATCACACACACTGCATCACACACACACACACCGCATTACACACACCGCATCACACACACTCACACTGCATCACACACACACACACATCGCATCACACACACACACACAACGCGTCACACACACACCCCATCACACACACACACACCGCATCACACACACACCGCATCACACACACACCACATCACACACACACTCAGTCAGTTTCCAGGTCGTCGCATCGATCACCTTTTCTTCTCCCGTCTGCCCTCCCCCGTCCTGGCTCCGTCTGCCTCACTCCATCTCCTTTCTCCCCGTCCCTCCCTCTCTTCTCCCCTTCCTCTCGTCTCCTGAGGCCAGTCACTACCTCTTTAGACTCCAGGTCATACCCCCCCAGTCTTTCTCCCCCTCCAGCACCTGCAGTTCTCTCTGTGTCTGCCTCTCTCTTTCTGTTTGTTTCTGTTGTTCTGTCTCTTTATCTGTGTTTCTGTTTTTTTCTCTGTCTGTTTTTCTATGTTCATCTGTCTCTGTTTGTTTCTCACACTTTCTCTCCCTCTCTATCTCTCTCTCTCGCTCTCTCTAAATGTGTCCTGGTGCCAGTTTCACAGCTGACGTTCTCCTTAATGCCACAACATGATTCTTTTTTTCTCTTTTTCGGCCTCCCCCTTTTTAATCATTTCAAATGGTATTTAAGAGTGCCTCTCTGCTTTCACTTGGGTTTAAGGCACTATCGGATCTGACTGTGGGATCAAATCAATACCTAAAGGACAGCCCAAACCTCAGCCCTAATTAAAAAAACACTATCTCTCAGTCCTCTCTCACTTGCTTTCTTTCATCTTGGCTGTCTTTCTATGTCCTTCATTCATCTCCTCTTGTCATTTCCAGTTAAATTGATGTCGCATTGATCTTTCTGTACTTTGTCTCTCTCTCTCGTGTTTGTTTGTGCGTGTGTGTGTGTTTGCCTGTGTTTGCGCGTGTGTGGGTTTGTGTGCGTGTTTGCGTGCTCGCATGTTCATTGATGGATCGTTAGTGGAGAAAGATGATTGGCTGTCTGATTGTGACCTTGCGAGTTTTACGTGACCCTGTCCGTTGCTAAGGCGACAGGAGACTGTCACAGCAGCTTTGCCATTGATCGCTGGACAATACCTGCCTTCGTTTTCTGTTGTGCACAAACACACAAGCAAACACACACACACGCACAGACACATGCACAGACACACACACACATTAGGAATGACTTATGCATTGACTCATAAGCTAACTCTGTCACAAACAGAGCCACTGATATGATTGGATGATAAGATGATGACACAGCCTGTTAAATCACAATCTCTCCATAAACAAAATGGCAGCTTGCCTGGAAGTCATCATCATCCCTGTTTGCTTGTTGAGTGTGTATGGAAGGATTGATAGGATTAAAAAGAACTTCCACACAGATGGTCGCAAAGAGAAACAGGTTTTACTATGTTTAAGTATATTAACCCAAACTGTAGTTGAACCGGGAAAATTCCACACATTTTCCTGATTTGGAAAGTGTTCAGGTTCGGGGGAAAGTTTCAATTGAGGTTAGGAGTTAGGGTTCAGTTTTTGGGGTTACTGTTAGCGTTAGGCTAAGCGGTTACAGTTTTTCTCGATTGCTTACAAGCATCGGTCAATACTGAAACCACAATAACAAAAATCTTCACACAGTGTGCATTACCAACATGCATCGTTGCAAAACAGTTTATCTCACCCCCAAAACTCTCTAAAACCACCAAAACACTTCATACATGTCTCAAAACAAGCTTGTTCCACCAAAACACTGGCAACAATTCTCACTCAGAAACACACACTGTCACTCATAACACACTGACCTAAAAAACACTAACAACAGGGATCATTACATAAATGACGAAGTTTTATCTTATAGGTTTTTTAAAGTATTTTTCACATAAATCAGTATTTGATCATAGAATAAGAAAAACACCTCACTTTAATGACTTTACTAAAGTATATGGAACAAGAATGAATCACAAACGCAGCAATTTGAAGGAATATCCTTTATTTTTTCTACATCTTTGCATATAGTAAATTTTACTTTTGAAAAATAATAAGTTCAAACAAAAAACGAATTTACCCAAATTCCAGGGCTGCAACAAAAACAAACAAACATCAACAAGTATAGTGTAATCACTAGCCTCTGTGTATTGTAGGGGCCAATGAGTGGTTTGTGTAACAGCATACCATCATTGGACAGTGCTGCACACATTGTGATGTTAGCTCCTCTCTGGCCTGGGACATCCACGGTGGCTCTCTATTCAATCACATTTCTTCCCCTGCGGTGTGTTTTTGCCAGGTTGAATCCAGCTTCATCCACAAAGATGTATTTATGTGCAGTTTGACTGGCTTCCATCTCCATTACTCTCTAAAAAAACAGTAAATCCATAGTTTTACAGTACTTTACATTATATGTAAATGTGTAAATACCCTGTTTGGTTATTGAACAGACATCTTACCTGGATATATTGATACCGGAGGTCTTTCACACATTTGCCGTTTCTCTCAAAGGGCACAGTGTACAACATTTGGGTCGGTTTTCAGTTGAAACTGCAATCAACTGTGTTTGGATTGACTAAATATTCTAACATAATTAACATTTTCTAACAAATATCAAACATTTTCTTTATATTTCATCTGGTTTATCTGGTTACTGCTGAAATGCCCACCAGTTGCCATCATTCTGTTTTGAATGTGTTTTTAACCATTTTGAGAACAGTGTGTAAGCATTTGAGAAAACGTGCTGTGAATATATTGCTTTGTAGGTGGTTGAATTTGAATGAGAAAAGAGTTCATGGATTTTGGGGAATGTGTTCACTGAATGCATTTTGTGTGAAAGCAATGAGAAATTATTCACAGTTTGGTTCGCACACACTTCCGTTTTGCTGACTGTGTGAACAGTTTTGTTACTGTAACTTCTGTATTGTTCGATGCTTGTAAGCAATCGGGAAAAACTGTAGTATATATAGGATTTGTAAGGGGAATCAATGTTGATGCCCCGATTTAGATGTGTGTGGGTGTGTTTTTGTTCAGGTTTTGCTATCCCGGTAGGGACAAAAAAAAACCACAAGGACAGGAAAACAATAAAAATTCGACCCTGTGAAGACATTTCACCGGTCCCTGCAAGGAGAAGTCTATTTTCAGTTTAGTGATTAGGTTTAGAGGACAAATTATAGCGTGTGTGTGTGTGTGTATGTCTGTGTCTGTGTGTGTGTCTGTGTCTGTGTGTGTGTGTGTGTGTGTGTGTGTGTGTGTGTATGTGTGTGTTCTCAGTGCGTTAGTGAATGAACTCAGCAGGACGTAGTGGTCCATTCAGTGTGAGGTGTTAAGGTGTCATCTGATGTTGATTCTGGAATGGAGGGCTTGTGCTCCTGCACGTTGGCCAGCTTCGCGGTTTCCACAAGCGCACTCCTGACTTTTCTCAGGTACCTCCCTCTCCTTGTCTTTTTGTCTCCATTTCTCACTTGCTCTCTTTCTTTCCGTGGTTCCCTCTAGCTCTCCCGAAACAGCTGAGACCAGGAGAGAGACGGGCACAAAAGGTCACACTGTCTGGGGGGAAATTACATCAAAGCGCGAACTTTAACCTCTCACCTTTCACCACCAGCACAGGGGTGGGAGGGGGGGTCAGCCACTGCCAAGGGGTGGGGGGGGCAGAAAAAAACGAGATGTGTGTTTGCGTGTGTGCTTGGGTTGGAATGTGGTATGAAATGCGTTAGGGGGGGCGAGTTGATTGGAACCAGGTTGTGCTGAGTGTGATTTACATTTAATACTCTCGTAATCCTCTGCTTTTACCATGAGCCCTCAAGGATGTCTGCTAGTAGGACTGGCATATAGAGGCACGGGAGGCACACACACACACACACACACACACACACGATCGGTAACACACACAGCCATGTTCAGGCACAGACATGCAAACATATGCATACAGAGGTACAAATGCGATCCGTGTGCTTTCTCCGTTAGGGGTTTTCCCTTACCACACTACAGAGTCCAGATGTGGACTCACACGTACCGGGGAACCCAGCGTTACACACACCAGCCACACACCCATGTGTTCACACACACACATACACAAGGACACTCTGACGTCCAGTCAGCCACACTGCCGTGTGTTCACAACACTGACAGACATGTACTGACAGGCGCACACGTACTCGGATCATTTCTTTCTTGCACACTAACGTGCACGCACGTTTCTCAGACAAGCAGCAGATGTCTCTGCTCATTTTAGTCTCTGGTTGCCGGCCGGTCTGTCTGCCCATTTGTCTGTCTGTCTGTCTGTTCTCTTTGTACATATCTTCCTGTCCTTTGTACATATCTTCCTGCCCTTTGTACATATCTTTCTGTTGTCTGTCTGTCAATCTATCTGTGACTTTTTCTCATTAATCTCTCTGTGTTTTTCTGTCTGTTTGTGTGTCTATCTTTCTATTGTTTGTCTCTGCTCCAGGCCTGCTGCCATTCTTCTACATGGCCACTAGATGGAGCACTACTCAGGGTCCAATTATGCCAAGTTGCAAAGAAATTTTCCTAAAATCTTGTTTCAAACCTGACTGTAACCCTGACTAAACACACAGCAACACTATTTAGGGACGATGTCAAAGACTTTTGTCATTTACTTCCCCAGAGTCACATGAAGTGAGAAAATCGTTAGTGCAAAAAAATCGTTAGTGCAATAACAGGAAGTAAAAGGGAAGCGCTAGAAGCGCTAGAAGGCTACGTAGCGTAGACTTGCTATACATCCATTTTGTAGCGATGTCTGTCTGGCCCACATGTGCTGTACAGTCTGACTGAGAGAATGCCTCTGATGCCTGACATTTACAATACAGATTTATTTGATTTTATGGTAGGAGGGGTATGTGCATGAGAGACAGCCCTGGTCCTTGAAAGTATGCACACATAGCTTAACCCTCCCAAGCACTTTCAAAACACCAAACCCAGTGTCACCACAGCACACACACACACACACACACACACACAAACCACATAGAAGCACAAATACATGCTTAGAGATTTCCTTGCAATCATTACAATTTCATGTTTGTTATTTAGCACACATTCTTATCCAGTGACCTAAAGAAGCATTTAAATATGACTGTCTTGCACTAGGGCAACACCCAAAAACGTATCTGCTGTGGGACTTAAACCGGCAAACCTTTTGTTTACTCTCTCTAATTGTCAGTGTCCTTTCTGTGTCTTGTCTGACAAGAGTATGTCTGCATCTTTTCATCACCATGTTCATCTGTCTTATGTCATGTCTAACTGGGCCTGTCTCTCTGAACATGCCTGTCTGTCACACCATGCCTGTCTCTCTGACCGTGGCTATCTCTCTGACCGTGCCTGTCTCTCCGACCATGGCTGTCTCTCTGACCAACCGTACTCCTCCAAACTTTGTCTCCTTATCTGTAGTTTAAGTCCTCATCTGAGTCACCCCTTTCTTTTCCTTAAGTCACAGGCCATTTCCTGTGGACAATAGTATTTCTCTATGGTTATTGAGAATGAACCTGAAACTGAATATTTTATTCTGGTTCTTGATTTTGAATTCCAGTTTGAAGGGCTGCTGACCACAAACCTTTTTAAACCTGCCCTTTTAAACTCTCCTACGCACCTAGACCGTTGTGCTTTTCTGTTGTTTTATCTTGTGTTTAACTATTCATGTTGCTTCCTCAGCCAGAGCCCTGTTGAAAAATACAAATCTCAATAAATAAAATAACATGACCAAGTGACTGATTCAAGTTTCAGTGAACTTCAGTGGCAGAAAGAGAAATATTTTAGTATTTCTCTTTCTCTCCCTCATGTGTCTTTTATAGGTGGTATTGCTTCAGGAGACAGTTAGGAGGGAGTGTGAGGAGAGAGGGGAGCTGATTGCTGCTCTTACCCACGCTAGAGAGCAGCTCCTGGGCTTACGACGACCAGCCTCCCGTCCGGGTCTCCCCGACCTCCAGGGAAAACCCATGAGACTGCCCCTCAACTGCTCCTTCACCCCTCAGCCCGCACTGAGACCCTCCCCTCCTCCCGCAGACAACGGGAGGAGAGATGGGGGAGGCAGGGGAGAGAGGAGCGCTGCGTCTTGGCATGGAGGAGGCGGGCCGGAAAGGAGAAGAGGGGGGGGGGGAGGCGGCAGCCTGCCCAAACTAAAGTCCAGTGCTGTTAGTGAGGTCGAACATAGAGTTAATTTAGTGATGGGGAGGAAAGAGAGGCCCTGACGCCCACATATATTTGTGTCACTAGGCTGGTGACGACCATATTTTGGGGGGCCCCTGAGTGACGCGGTGGTCTACGTCACTGTCTTGCGGGAGCTACGTCACTGTCTTGCAACAGCCAGGTGTCTGAATCCTGGTCATGGAATTCTGACAGTACAAAGGGGAACAGAATTGGACGTCACAAACATTTGATTAATCCTAAACCTACATATAAACCTAATCTTAAACCTTAACACCGTACCCTTTCCTGTACTTGTGAGAACACACACAAGACAACACACACACAGCTAATGAATAGTTTGTGGAAGCGTTTTTTCAAAGTATAGAAACTTAATGATCTCTCGTAGATGCATACCTACACTCAGACACGTGATTCACTGTGGGTTGAGAAGGCTGCGAAAGTAACATTCACTCAGACAGACACCATGTCCCAAGACATGCTCACAAGCACTTGCATTCAGCCAAACAAACAGCCTCCTTCTGTCAGTTTCAGTGGCACGCGGCGGCTTTCCCACAAAGACAGTCAGAAAGTCCGTCACAGGGCCGGGAGGTAGAAACGTGTCGGCACGTACCATCCCACCCGCTGAAAACCCAAAGCCCGACAAGCACTCATCTACACCAACACATTAGCACACGCACTTTACATTCATCTCTACCCATTGTCAATTACAGATGCACTATAACTTCGTCACAGGCACACACTCACACATGCACTAATGTTCAAAGAGCAATTGTTCCATACTGCCCCTGTTTTTCTTTTCTTTTGGTTTTGACATCACTCACTCTGGCAGAAAGGTTGGAAATGTGTGTGGCATAGAACCCATTTCAAAACGGAAAGCCTCTTTAGAACTCTCTTTCACACACGCTCTGTCTCTTCGGTATGCTCCTTACTCTCCATGCAATGCAACACACCAAATTGTACCTGAGGTTCCATTCCTTGCTCTTCCTTGTGATTGTGGCGTCACTAGATGCAACAGACACAAATTCCAAATTGGCAGAATCATAAATATACATGTGAACATCTTACAGTCTGACAGTCGATGTGGATTTTGTCTTCTAAATGACAAAAGAAATTTAGGTAAATGTAACAAATATGTGCTATTGTGTCTTTAATTAGAGGTTAGAGTTAGTCTTAGATTAGCAGAGTGGTTAAGGTTAGGACTAGTTTTAAAATGTTCAGAAGAGAAATTGTCTTAATGGGAGGGGTTTAAAACTGGGACTGTGATTGTTCCAACTAGTGTTGACCTTGTCGTTGCAACATAGCATGGATTAAAGGGAATGGAATGTTTAGCTAGAGAGACTGATAACCAGGCTGATACCATCTTCCTTCACTCTCTCTTGTTCAAATGGTATTTACTTAGTCTCCTGTGTGGTTCGTGCGAAAGCTTCCCATTATATCCACTGATGTCTTTTTTTGCGTGAGAGAGTCTCTCCCACTCTCACTGTCTTTAAACTATAATTGCCTGGTCTCGTGTAAGAGTGCAATTCTCTCACTGTGCTTTCCCATACACACACACGCATTTTGGCATGATTTAGTTTATTTTTAAGGCATAAAGTTGTACCTTGTCACACATTCATTGTTACATTACCACAGCTGGGGTGTGATAATGTAATTGTGTATGTGTGTGTCCGTGAGTTGCCCTGTGCTCATGTTCTCCCTCCAGATGCACTCCCAACCTTTAACCCGTCCTTTCATCTCCTCCTCCCCGACACCCTGTGGCCTTGCACCTCACTTCCTGCTACCGTGACCTTCACTTCCTGAACCTTCTCCGCTGGCTCTTTGAAGAGTGCAGGTCTTTCAACATGGGCCAGGGAGGTATAAACACACTCCTCGCCTTGCCCTGGCTCTCTCAATCTTTCGGCCCTGCAATGTATTTCTCCCTTCCGCTGTAATCTCTGCATCCTCGCACCCTTTCTGCCCCTCCGTGTGTGTCGACATGTGACGGGCTTGGCGTTACGCAAGTGTTTTTTCATTTGTCATTATCATTACAGAACATGCATTCACACTTGTCGATATGGCATTTCTGTGTGCTGTGCTGTAATTCCTCCCACACGCGCGCAACCATGGTGTTTATGTATGGGATTAACCCCTCGTTCGTCATAAGGGAGGCCCCCAACCGCTCCGGCCCTATGTCCATAGCCATTGTGGAATTCCCATGAGCCTTCCCACACCCATAATCATTGTCACCCACGCAACTGTGGAAAAGAATGCTGAGTATTCACCATGGCGATGGCGTAAATGTCCCTTAGATTGTGGGTTTTTGCACAGCACATTCCACAGCCTTAAATCAACACGGAGTGTTTAAAATGTGAAACATACATACACTGGAACCAGTGTTAAAGTTGCATTCAGTGACTTTTGGCCACCGGTTATAAAAGTGGTGCTGTTGAGCCAAACCGGTTCCCCAAAAATGTTTTTTATGTCTTCTATGTGCTGAAATGCTCCTCATGTCATCAAAACCTCTCGCTTTTATACTTTGATATGTTTGAGGTATGATAGTCATTCTACTCATAGATTATGCCCATATAAACAACATATTACACATCCAGCCCAAAATGGGAGGTTTAAAATTAGTTTGTTATTCAAAAAGTTGTGGAATGCATCTTTAAAGTACGAGTAACACCTTTGAATATTTTCAAGAGAGCTTTGTCTTTCAGGTTAATTGTACCTTTTTCACCAATGACTGCATTTTTTTAGTGACAGAGACTTTATGTCATCGGTCAACACTACCTTACCAGTGGAGATCTTAAGCACATCCTTTTTTTACATGATACCCTGTACCCTGTACTTCCTAAGCCTTATTTTGCAGAATTGGTTTTACTCAATTACCGGGGCCTGAATGTCCTATGTATCACTTTGAACCACACCAATAGTTATCATATTTATTATTATTATTGGTTGGTAGTAAATCTAAATAAAACTAAGTATATTCTGTTCTCTAGGTCACAAAATCTACTTCCGGATTACCTTAAAATTACTACACTGAACGGTTCTGTTGTGGAACGTGTTCCATCCTACAAATATCTTGGGATTTAGTTAAAAAAAAAAACATTACTGAGTCGGTGAAGAAGCTTAAGATAATTATATATTTTTTTTAATAAAAACAAGACATGTTTGTTGCGTCAGCATAGAATTTAAATTGTGCAAGCAATATTTATGTCCCTGCTAGATTATAGTGATTTTACTTTACTTGTATGTCTCAGCTTCTGTACTGAAACCTCTGGACGCAGTCTATCATTCAGCCTTGCATTTACCACTAGTGCGGATTTTCAGAAAACATCAAGTGCATACGTCAGTTGGCTGTGACTCGCTGACCTCCAGAAGGGCCAGACAATGGTTTATATTTTTATATAAGGCTGTTTTTCAGAAACGTCCTATCTTACCTAGAAAATTAATTGAACAAGCACCAGTTATCAAATACGTTTTCAAGACTGACTTGTCTTGGAGACACCATAGGCATATTCAGAATCGGGTAAATTGCTTTTGAGTACTCTGCTCCACACACATGGAATGCCATTCAGAATTATCTTAAGCTGAATGTATTAGTGCCTATGGGGATATTTAAATGTCTGATAAACGAAGTATTAAATGTGATTGATTTTACATGTGTATTTTTATATTTCCATTTTATCTGTTTTATTTTAGTAATACATGGCTCAGCTATGAAAGAGACCTTGGCCTCAGGGGATTTCCCATGTAAATAAAGTTAAATAAATAAAAATACTTGGACTCAATGCATCCATTACAGAAATTTTATTTTTTCAGTTAAGTTACTCAGTTCAGTTTGTATACATGCTTGTTCCAGTTTGCTTTTGAGTGTGACAGCATCATATTAAAGTAACTTTTAATTGGACATTGTGTCACTTTGTGTGTCTGGGTGTGTTGGTGCATGCTTGTGTTGCCGTGTTCAAGAGCAGTGGTTGGATACCCACTGAAAACAAGTAACACTAACTGTACCATACACTTGCACAGCTGTGCATTGTCAGGCTAGCACGGGGTCCAGGTCAAAGCTCTGGGTTACGATTTTCCAGTGTGTTAGTGTGTGTGTATGTGCGCGCGCATTTCCATGCCATGCGCTATGCAGGTGCATTTCGTAGCTCGGCCCTGACTGCAGGAAACGCCTCTCCGTATTCAGTCCTCTGGTGCCCTCTGCTGTTGTGTTGTACATAATATGACTATGCACTATCATTAGAGTTGTATCACTCTCACAGGTAGAAGGCATAACATTAAAAATTGTTAAGAATTTTAGAGTTTACTTCTTTTTAAATCTTGTATTACCATTTGTCATCCTCACAAGATGTAAACCTTGAGTTTGATTGACAGGAAGCAGAACTGACATCACTTCAAAGTAATTCTACTCAGTCATACACCGTGACAGAGAATATTCTTACATCTAACAAGTTACACATCCTGATACCAAAGAATACTTCCACTATTACACTTTTCTCTGGAAACACGTATTCTGTTAGCCGTGTTTGAAAGGATTCAAGTCACTCCATTATGGTTGATTGTATAGACCAAGACTAGGCTTAATATTTGTGAAACCAGCTCTTAATGTACCCAAAAGTTAATGTGTTTACTATGTCTCTGATCGATGTATTATCTGCATCGTGATGTCCATCTTGACTTGCATTAATACTTTTTTGGTCCGCTTGTCAGTCACCAGCAACTCCAAATGCGAAGCCTAGAATCAAGATTTGACCGTGACACCTCTATTATGCATGCACTAATGATGCAAACTATTACACAATCTTAATAAGAGACAGCTGTGAAACCAATCATGCTCAAATGAGGGGACTACACACAACATGTGCTGTTAGTTTTAAATGGCTCATCCAATAAGGATGTAAATACCATTTTAGTTGGTACTTCAACCCCATTGTCATTGTATCATTTCCAATCCAACAAAGCAAAAATGCTTTCTAAAAACACATTTTAAAATCTGAACAAACCCTTATTCATGTTTTTAGACTTAAAAATATTTTTGGATCCATTCTTAGATGCAATCTGGTTTTGTCTGAATTAGACTATGTAGTTTGTCACTATCAAAATTATTATAAACTGTACGGTATAATGTAAATATACTGTATATAATCAGTGTGTCTGGTCAGTGGTCACCTACAATATATCATATCAAATCACAGCATACAGTTGTGCTCAAAAGTTTGCATATCCTTGGAGAATTGGTAATATATTTACCATTTGTAAAGAAAACACGTCTTCTATTTCTTATGGGATTCACATTCAACTGTAGGTCATAACAGAATGGCACAATCATAAAACAAAACATGGCAACAAAGAAAAAAATGAACTGACCCCTGTTCAAAAGTCTGCATACCCTTAGTTCTTAACACTGTGTATTGCCCCTTTTAGCATCAATGAGAGCATGCAGTCTTTTGTAGTTGTCTATGAGGCCCCGAATTCTTGCAGGTGGTATAGCTGCGCATTTCACTTGGCAAAATGCCTCCAGGTCATGCAAAGTCTTTGGTCATCTTGCATGAACTGCACGTTTGAGATCTCCCCAGAGTGGCTCGAAGATATTAAGGTCAGGAGACTGTGATGGCCACTGCAGAACCTTCACCTTTTTCTGCTGTAACCACTGAAGGGTCAACTTGGCCTTGTGCTTAGGGTCATTGTTGTGCTGGAAAGTCCAAGAGCGTCCCATGCGCAGCTTTCATGCAGAATAATGCAAATTGTCGGCCAGTTTTTTCTGATAACATGCTGCATTCATCTTGCCATCAATTTTCACAAGATTCCCTGTGCCTTTAGAGCTCACACACCCCAAAACATCAATGAGCCACCACCATGCTTCACAGTGGGTATTCTGTTCACTATAGGCCTTGTTGACCCCTCTCCAAACATAACGCTTATGGTTATGACCATAAAGCTCTATTTTGGTCTCGTCACTCCAAATTACAATGTGCCAGAAGCTGTGAGGCATGTCAAGGTGTTGTCGGGCATATTGTAACCAGGCTTTTTTGTGGCATTGGCGCAGTAAAGGCTTCTTTCTGGCAAATCGACCATGCAGCTCATTTTTGTTCAAGTATCATCGTATTGTGCTCCTTGAAACAACCACACCGTCTTTTTCCAGAGCAGCCTATATTTCGCCAGAGGTTACCTGTGGGTTTTTCTTTGTATCCCGAACAATTCTTCTGGCAGTTTTGGGTGAAATCTTCCTTGGTCTACCTGACCTTGGAATGGTATCAAGAGATCCCTGAATTTTCCACTTCCTAATAAGTGGTTGAACAGTACTGACAGGCATTTGCAGGGCTTTGGATATCTTTTTATATCCTTTTCCATCTTTATAAAGTTCCATTACCTTGTTATGCAGGTCTTTTGACTGTTCTTTCTGCTCCCCATGTCTCAGTATCTAGCCTGCACAGCGCATCCATGTGAGAGCTAACAAACTCATTGACTATTTATACAGACACTATTTGCAATTTAAAAAGCCACAGGTGTGGGAAATTCACATTTAATTGCCATTTTCACCTGTGTGTGTCACCTTGTGTGTAGTGATGGCCATTCGAGGTTTCATTAGCGTTATTTTAGCAGCAGGATATTATGCTGGCAGCACTCAGATTTTCTTTATCACAATAAAAGCCATAATTGAAATATATAAGGTAATATAGTTTACAATCTAGTCTGTGAAAAAGAACTGACAAGAATAACATTGGAATGGACTCTAAACAAAATGTACAGAGTAGATTGTTAACTATATTACCTTATATATTTCAATGATGGCTTTTATTTTGAAAAAGAAAATCTGAGTTAGCACTACTACAATAATATCCTGCTGCTGGGAAGAACAGTAATGAAGCCTCGAATGGCCATCACTACTTATGTGTCTGTAACAAGGCCAAACATTCAAGGGCATGTAAACTTTTGATCAGGGCCATTTGGGTGATTTCTGTTATCATTATGATTTAAAAAGGAGCCAAAAAACTATGTGGTAATAAATGGCTTCATATGATCACTATCCTTAAATAAAAAACAGTTTTTTGCATGATCAGTCATATTTTCAAAATCACAATTTCTGCTAGGGTATGCAAACCTATGAGAACAACTGTACATAGAGCCGTGCCAAGGGGGCTTGCCTTCCTGTCTCCTCCTGAAATGCTGTAGGAGCAGGTAGGTGGGTGAACAAATCATCCAACCAGTCTGCGTTTTCATCTCCAGTAGCATTAACTCCAAAAAGAACGAACTGTTCATTGAAAAAAGTGTACTATTGAACAGCTAAGGGAAGATATTAACTTCCCACATGTGCATCCATTTAGCTATCAAAGCATGGCAAATTCCGTTCTGTCTACATTAGAAAGCATACAGGGAGACATTTCCTTTCCGCCAGAGACGTTAACAGAGTTGTTGTTTGCACCTCCCAGGGAAGATCTGTATATTTAGTGTTTAAGCTGCAACCACAGAAAAGTCAGGGCATGGTTCAAAGTAAATCTACTTTCATCATCATTCTCTACTTTCATCATCATGCTCCTGCATTTTTCCTATGTATATTTCTATAATTTCCCAAATCTAAAATGTGTCTGACAGAGCTATAGAAATGGCTTAGATTAAGAAAATCCAACATTCAATGAAATCCAACAGCTGTGCGAACTTGGTGGTTATTAAGAACTCCACCACTATTGGGTACTCCGTTCACAACATCTGCAAGTCGTTCAGCCACACAGTGCCATTCCCGCTATCTGCCACCTGTCTGAAAGTTTTTGCATGACTGCCTTATGTAAAAACATCAACCAATATCTGGCACTTCTAGATGTCAGTGACTCCCTAGGCAACTGAAGCATATAACAGACAGTGATGAGTGAAAAAATAAGCACCAGTGATAAAACGCAAGGCTGAACGATAGACTGCATCCAGAGATTTGAGTACAGAAGCTGAGGCATGCATATATAGTATATCACCATAATCGAATAGTGACATAAAAGGTGCTTGAACACTATATTTTCTTTGTCTAACCAAATCACAAGGAATTTGTAAGAAGCAACACGTTCTATAAAAGAACCATTTAGGGTAGACATTTTAGGGTCATCCAAAGCTAGATTTATTTGCATTTAGCATAGGGTGACCAGACGTCCCAGTTAGCCCAGGATTGTCCCAGTATCAAGCTAGGTGTCCCGGGTCCCGACAAATTTCTGTAAAACACTAAAATGTCCCGGTTTTTGACATTCACAACCAAATTGTCACGGTTTTCACCACAATTAAAATAATAATAATTATTGTAATAATACTGTAATGTTTCCACATATGAGTCGGAGCCAAACAAACAATTGTGTAGAACTGCTTAGCAAAGAAACAATTCTCATCAAAGCTCAAAGGATGCTGAAAAACACACAGGACAGTGAAATCAGTAACAAACAGGGCCAGTAAGCAGCAGTATGGGTTAGAACAAGGTCTATTTCTCTTTCAGCAAAAAACTCTCCTCTATCTTTTGCCATTTTCCTGTCCAATAAAGCATATATGCCTGGAAAATATATCCTGAAAAAAGTAGGCCTATGTACATTTCAGTTGCACATGGGAGTAGACATTTGACTTTGCAACGTTATCAAAGAAAACATTGCCTTACTTTACCACATAGGGCATATTCTGAAATAGGAATAACAACAAATGGTCAAGTCATTTTCTCACCAAAATGGTATTGTTTTATTTTAGGCATAATACTGTGCATTTACGCAGGTGCACTGTGTAGAATTAGTATCCCGCCTCTAACTTTTACAATACTGAATTTTACACAATGACAAAACATTTCCCGTTTCACATAAAAGCGAGTCAAGGCAAACTGATAGACGTACACAAGACGAAGTTAATATCCAAGGCCACCCACACCACACTTAATAATAATAAAATAAATAATAATTTATTTTCTCTTTCGCTTTCCTTACTGTAATGTTAAGCCAGATGGCTCATTTTCAGTGTTTGACTTAGGCAAGTGCTAACCAAAACTGATGGCACGAAACATTTTCTACGCCCGATTATTCAACCAAAAATAATATACTGTAGAAAGCATGAAGCAATGCTTAACTAACAGCTCATCACTTAACCTGTTTCTCTTTTACCGCTGTTTCCATCACACAGAAAAAAAATACGTTTCCGTAAATTTACCGACCGGTTGCAGTGTCTGACGTGTAGTCAGTGTACTAGTGTAAGACCGGCGGATGGATATGTTCTCAAACTCTAGTAAAAAAAAATAGTTCCCAGAATCATCGTCACTAGAAATTCCAGACCGTTGTCAAAAGTTACTTGCTAAATGTATATTCCATCGCTTATTGACATTGTATTACAGATCAACATGTACGCTAAACAGAATAGATTATTGGGTAAAAAAGCAGCAGAGTAATCAAACAAACGCTTAAATGTGTGGAACTATTTTTTCTTGTCACACAAATACCCGCGTATGTACACTGTTCGTAGTTACACAGTCCGCTGACGTCATTGATTTTACCGTCTTCTTCCTTTTCTTGGTTGTTGAAGCTGTCTCGCCCGGCTGTTGTTTCGTTTACTGCTTTCATTTGTGGCGAAGATGGCCGCTGGTTCTAACACATCCACGAATAATGATGGGATCCTTATTGGCGACAAAGTTTACTCAGAAGTTTACCTTACGATCGACAACTCTCTCATACCTGAGGAAAGGCTTCAGCCGACCCCGTCTATGCTCGATGGCCTCGACCTGCACACGGAAACCGACCTCCGTATCCTCGGCTGCGAGCTAATTCAGTCGGCTGGTATTCTTTTACGTTTGCCACAGGTAAACACTTAAATTAAACATCCAGTACTGTAACCTGTATATCTATATAGCGATAGTTGTTCATGCTTTAACTATTTTCTTTGGTAACTTACTAAAGTTAACGTAATCCATCAAAACAGGAAATTCCGGGCCATGCCATGGCCTAGTAGTAGTACTGTAACACGTTAGCGGCCATCGACGATTACAGTACTATACAATAGTAGTAACATAATGCTAACTTGATCAGCAGAAAGAATTGAATCAACGTAATGTACATTTTTTTCTAGGCCAAAATTATTTGAATACGCTGTTCTAACGTTAGGTACGTTACATGTATAACCGTGGGATGACTAGAACAAAATGGCGGGTGTCTATTGTGAAATGAATTGCATGGCGAATAAGATTTGTGTAACGTTACTATTGTAATATTTACATTACAGGTGGCAATGGCTACGGGTCAAGTACTTTTTCATCGGTTTTTCTACTCGAAGTCATATGTAAAACACAGTTTTGAGGTAAGATTATCTGTATTGTTGGCTAGCTCGATAATTAACGTTAGCTAGCAACACAACAGGCTAGACTAGCTTCGGCACACTAGGGTTTCGCGTAGTGAAAACGTTTACCGGCGGCCATATTGTGACCTACTGTAAGTTTAGCGCAAGTGGTTTGTGTCATGTGTCACCTAATTTTTTTGGCGGACACGAAATCTGTTATCACTGTAAGACCTCAGTAACAAGTAATTTAGTGTTTAGCTGATGTTACTTCATCAACAATACTGTTAACTTTGATTCTTGTGTCCTCAGATTGTTGCTATGGCATGTGTCAACTTGGCTTCCAAGATTGAGGAAGCGCCGAGACGAATTAGAGACGTCATCAACGTTTTTCACTATTTAAAACAGAGTCATAGAGGCAAACGGTAAGCGTTCATATAAAAACTGTTATTTGTCTCCTTTATATGTCCATTGTATGTAATCCATTTGTGATAAATGTATTCATTTTGCATTAAAATTACAAAGTAGTAATTATGTTTGAAATGTTTTGTATAATGTTGATCTCCTGTATGGACGTGAAAGTGCCCTTCTGTTGATCATGTACTCTAAACCATACTACTTTTCAGTTTCTTTCATCATCTCTGATCAATGGTAGTTACAGAATTATATTCACAGCTACCCCCATAGAAAAGTATATAATTGAAACCTGAATGAATTGGCACGTCTAACCTAAATAATAGTTGATTACCAAAAACACCAACTTGGCACCACAAGACGCTGCTAAACCAGCGTGCCAGTCTGTGACAAAGTATTTGTTCACTTCCAAATCCTAAAGGCCGTGGTATTAACTTGGATTCTCTTTTCCCTTGCAACCAACTAACAGCGACCAGCTACATTTACCAAAGCCCTGGGTGATGTGGAATGGTACGTAGAGATGAAGCAGTCGGCATGACAACCATGACTGAGGTGTCCCTCCCCCTCCCCTGGGAGACGCCCGTGGTCTGAGTCACTGCAGGGCACTGGGATCGGGGATGACAGGTTGGCCGCAGGTCCTAGGTTGGAAACCCTGGGGACTTCTGTTGTCTCAGTCTAAGCTTTGAGTGTCTTCTGACACCGGGGTAACGTAGCTCAACCGCCCATACATGCTGTGTTTAACGCAGTGGCCTCCCTTGTTCGCCAAATGGTATTCATGGCTTTCACAGAAATATCACCCCCTTTTGTGCCCCGTAGAACATCTTACTCTGTTTACGTGTCTGATATTTACTGTCTGGGTTTAACGTTGAGGAGTTTGCATGCGTTGAAGCATTTGGTGGCTAGGTTTATCTGTAATTTATGTAGAATGAGCAGAGGTTTTATTTTTTTTTGAGGAAATTGTTAGTGAAATTAACCATGGCTTACTAAATGTAGGTTGATGTGTAATTTGCATTTAATTAATACTTCTGAACTAATTTGAGTTTGTGTAATAGCTGGTCATGCACTATAAATTGGAAGCTCTGCAAATTTGTCACCTGTTTTTGTCATCCTGTCTAGACTCTTCTGAAGTCAGGAAATTAGTAAGTCAGATCTTATCATAAAGTCTAAGGCATATTTTTGTAGAATGACATGAAACACTTGTTTTATTTTTCACTGGTCAGTTGTGTTGACCTAGTAAAATGTTTTTGGGATGATATTTAGTTCTGACATTTGTTTTTCAGTGGTATTGTTAGTTACATGTCATATCCAGTTGCACCAGATTGGACAGCTATTACACTATTGTGACTTCTGCTATGGGGTCATTTACAGTTTCTGATTTTTATTTAATGTAGATTTGATTTCAAAAGAGACATGATCTCAGTGTGACTTCCCTGCTTAAATAAAGGATTAAAATATTTTTGTAAATTTATCAGTCTAGACAGGCATGATCATAAAGCATATTTTAACAGAAAGTAAATGATTTTTATCTATCAATAGAAGAATTTGACCACAATTATTTTTAAACGCATTACCACTTATTTATAAATACTTTTGTTTTACATTTTTAAAGTACAGTGATTGCAGGTTATGCCATTTTGTTTGATTTGGTAAGAAGTGATTACACAGTTGATTGTGGAGAAAGGAAAACAACGTACTGCTTTTGAATCAGATAACTCAGCCAAAACCAGTGTATAATTGGTGGGGCGCCCAGGGGTTTGGCCAGGTTGGTTGATGTTAGGTTGCCTTTTGTGTTGATATTTCTGTCAAAGCTGTGATTCATGGTGACCTGAGGCCGATATGGGACAGTGGAACTCAAAGCTTCCACTGAAATCACAGGAGTCGACTAAAAACCCCTTACGGGGGAAAAAGCACACAATTTGGACCTGTTGCTTTTAGTTGGTCAAAGGGAAAAGAGAACCAGAGTTAACAAAAGCTGAAGGGCACTTTCTTTTAGTCTGTTTTTGAAGGGGGGGGAACATTTTTGGTTACTTTCATTCTTTTGCAAAGCAGGAGTACAAGTTCATTGATACTTGATCAGAACTACATTAATACCAAAAACCAAGTGATCAAAGCTGAGCGGCGAATCCTGAAGGAGCTGGGCTTCTGCGTACACGTCAAGCATCCTCACAAGGTGAGTCCCAGTTACAGCCCTCACAATCCACACACAGCCATCCAGCTTATTGGTGTTGTTGCCCGATAGCCACAGCTACATTTTATTTCTCAACACATTAGCAGTTGGCCCTTCCAGTATGTTGCACTAGCACACCTTCACACTTCAGGATATCTGCTTGTTTGTGACTTTCGTGAGGCAGCAGATACTAGTGTTACTCCATTGGCCTTTTTCAAAACATGCTGGTGGTTGGCATGCTCACACACAACGGGGTTATGGACCCCCGTGCCTTTGTTGCATAATGTCAACGGGTCTCGTTTCAGATCATCGTCATGTACCTGCAAGTCCTGGAATGTGAAAAGAACCAGACTCTGGTCCAGACCGCCTGGTAAGTACCTAGTCTATAGCCTGACCCAGTGTCCTTCGTCCTGTTTCCAACACCCGATTGCCTCCATTCCTTCTGTGCAACCTCTTTTCTTACTGGATTTATTTGTCTTATTGAGACCTGTTTGCTTTTCATGTCCTTACATGGATGTATTGCCGTTTTTTTTTTTTTATTCCGGTTCCCATGGAACCCAGTTTAACTTTGTCCTTTCTCTCTACTCTTTGATTAAAGGGTAGTCCATGCTGGTAAGTCTCATAAAGAACCTCTGAACTCTGCTCCTCCAACCACATGACCTCAGGAAGCTCCCCCCATTGGCTGGCTGCCCTTCTCGGAGACAGCCAATCCAGTGAGAGCTCTCTGCCGAGATTCACTGAAGGGGGCGGGCCTTTCCCAACTGCCAACATCGTCTTGTTTTCTCTTTGGGGGTGTCCAAAAGGATTTGTATTTTTTTGGTTTTGCTTCCAAGGTTAAACTGTTTCAACTAGATATCTCTATAATTTATACAATTCTACTTGCATTTTTTTGTTTACTTGCTTTAGATTTGAAGTAAACATAGCCTGGATTTTTTTTTTGTTCTTGTGCCTAAACAGTTGTCTGGGTATGCCTTTCTGATGCAGTAGTTAAAATGTACTGTTGAACTGTGCTTATTTGATTGTCCAAAACTGACGTGGTCTCCAGACATGTGTCTTACAGGCTGATCCTGCTCAGGCTTTGTCTCCAAGGACCTGTCTTGCCACCCATCAATGTCCATCGTCCACTTTTAGCAGTAGTGTATCAGTAGTCCAAAGGCCCTGCAAGCTTAGAGGAGCTGGTTCTGAGGGGACCCTTGTCTGCAGGTTCAAGGCTTTTCCAATGTCTTATTGATGTGGAATCATTATGATAACCAGCATACGCATGGGTCACGCTTCAGAACTAGCTCTGGGTGGGAAATGTCAGAGAAGGCCACTTTAGACATATATTTTCCCCCACAATTTCCTGTCAGTATAGCTAGGTTGTTCATATCAGCCCCTCCTTTCATTGAATCCTTCACTGGACCCTTTTCTTTGTGTGGTCGCAGCCGGGGTGGGATTTGTTAGGACGCGACAGGTTTTGCACTTCGGTCTCAACAGCAGCCTTCTGTTGTCTCCCCCTTCATAATTTGTGTTCTGTCTGCTTGTTAGACACCAAAACCACTGTTGCATTACTTAAAAATGTCCATTGTCAGATGTCATGTCTTACAAGAGACCCAGTTCATCATGGTCACTGAAACCCCTAACAACTAGCTGCCGTTAGAAGCACACTTCAAACAACAGCTTTTTGCTTATACCTCCAACAGTCATGTTGTACTTTGACACATGACATTGTGTGGGTATTTTGATGGGGAGTTCAAGTTATTACTCAGTCTTTCCTATCTAAACTCAGGGTTCGTACAGAGTACTTGAAATGCTTATGATGCTTGAATGTCAAACTGAGAAAATAAGAAACTGGGATACCATAGAATTTCTGTTTTGTGCTTAAAGTACTTTAAAGTAAATTATGGTTCCTAATGTTATAAGCTCTCCCACTTCTACATAATCATCCAAGGATCTTTTTTCTAATCAGCTTGACGGATGTTAATGCTTCCCCTCTTTCCTCGGTTAATTGACGGGCACCGCGGTAGTGTGTTGCATTTAAGTCACATGCTGTTATTAGCCCCCAAACATTGGTTGGCTTAACCTTGGCTTCCTGTTTAAACGGGTCCGTTTTTTTCGAGAAAGATAAAATACCTATCAACTTTGCAAATGGCAAGGGTGAAATTAATGCTACAGTATAGCATACATGAACAAGCTTTGTGTGACGACATTGTCACCTGTAGGTTTTAAAACTCCATGCTGACATTTTGCAATGTAATGCTTTCAGTCCCATTAGTACATTTTGCTACAAAATGCAATAATCTAAGCAGTAATACATACTTTTTGCATGTTTTTGACACTTTAACCAGTAAACCTTAGGTCCTTAAATTGCACTGAAGCATTCTAAAAAAAGTAATTGAATTTGACATTTCTGTACGAATCCTGTCAACGGTAGTGTTCAGCATGCCATCCCGTCCCACAGCGCTAGTCAAATCGATCATGTCCTGCATGGTATTGTATCTGCTATGTGACCTCCCCCACCAATGCCAACTAATGCGATTCTCCCCCTAATTAATTGTAGGGTTAGGGTTGGGCATAGGGGAGTTTGGTCCTTGATCTGTAGTTAACGGTCGACTTCAATTTCCACTCGACCGTACAAAGACTCACAGCTATGGCCTTTGGTTGCAGTAAAGGGCTATATACAATATATGTTTCATATATGTATACACATTATTTCACCTCTGCTCTGCATTCACCTTCTGTTTGCATGTGCACTTTAGAAAGGCATGTCCTCTGAGTGCTAGGACGTGGGTGGTTCGCTTTTCTATTGGAAGTCATATTGTCTAGCCTGGTAAGGACCTGCAGGTTCTAGCTCAAACTTGGATCACGGCCATCTGTACAAGCTTTCACCTGAGACGCTTGGCAGCTCAACACCGACATGGATGCACCTGAGAGAGAGAGAGGACAAAGTTAAACTAGAGTCTCTGTTTTGCTTAATACCTTTTCTGCGTAGTTTACTTTTGTTGGCATCCGTGCCAACTCTGGTCCTGTAGAGCTGCAGTGTGTGCCGGTGTTTGTTTTCACACCAACACACCTTTCAAGCTGAAACTAGCCAGCGCAGCATCTAGGGGACCAGAGATGGCGGCAGCCCAGTGTTTTCAGTGTGTTGTTTGGGAGGGATGATGACTGTGGGGAAATGGTGCTATGTTTTTGGATGTTGCTTGTGTCTTGTAGGAACTACATGAATGACAGCCTGAGGACCAACGTGTTTGTGAGGTTCCAAGCAGAAACCATCGCCTGTGCCTGCATATACCTCGCCGCTAGAGCTCTGCAGGTACGATCAAAATGGATTTGTCTTCTACTCCTCCACCTATATTTGTATATTTTTTTTATGCTATCGCCACTTGAACTCACTGATCACCATCTCGTGTTTTGTAACAGGATTAGTCTCTTGACCAGTTACTATCTCCTATATTTAGCGTGGATTAACCAAGTGTTGTTTGTCTGTAGATGCCTCTACCGTCCAGGCCCCACTGGTACCTGCTATTTGGAGCAACGGAGGAGGAAATCAAGGAGATCTGCATCACCACCCTCCGGCTGTACACCAGGAAGAAGGTACACTTGACTCCCACTTACTGGCACCCATCAAACACGCCAGTAGTTGAATTCATCTACATTTGTTTTCCCATTCGACAATGCAGTCTTTCTGTCACTCTTCAGCCCAACTATGACCACCTGGAGAAGGAGGTGGAGAAGAGGAAGATGGCCCTTCAGGAGGCTAAGCTGAAGGCTAAAGGACTGAACCCTGACGGGACTCCGGCTCTGTCCAACCTGGGGGGATTCTCCCCCGGATCCAAACCTTGTAGGTTTCCTGTTGTAATTGATTAAATGTGGTATTTTTTTATATACCCAAAAATATCCTCAATTGCCCCTTAAAAAATGGATAACATTCCATTTGGCAGTAAGCGTCAACCTGTCTAATGACACTGTATTCCCCAGGCTCCCCGAATGTAGTGAAGGCAGAAGATAAGTCTCCAAATCCCCAGCACCTCAAACCTGTGAAGAAGGAACCCGACAGCCGAGCACAGGGCTCCAAGAGCCCACACAACGGGTAAGAAACACACAGCTTATGGATGCGTATTGCTATTCGTGTCCGGTAAAATACCAGCCTTTTGTCCTGACAAAGCATTCCTGTTCCAACTCTAAGCAGCCAACTCTTGTCCAAATGTCTTTTTTCCTCTCAGGCTGAGAAAGGAGGCTAAGATTGGGAGAAATAGCAGGAGTGGGAGCGGATCTCGTTCCAGAACTCGCTCGCGATCACGCTCCCCGCGCAGACAGTAAGAAGCTTCACTTATCCTTTAAGTATTTATGCTACCGCAGTAATTCAGAGGCAGAACTTCAACACATTTCCAACTGGCTTAACTAGTTCTTCGCTCTTTGCAGTTACAACAGCCGACGCAGTCGCTCCGGGACCTACAGTTCTCGTTCTCGCAGTCGCTCTCACAGCCGCAGCCCCTCACCCAGACGCCACCCGCCCTCACCCCTTCTCCCGCACCTCAAGCCTAAGACCAGCCACCACAGCAACAGTGACCCCAAGCCGTCGAGTCGTCACAGCAGCAGCGGAGGGGGGGCCCACAAGAGGAAGCGGTCACGCTCCAGGTCGCGCTCTGCCAGCAAAGGAGAGCGGGAACGGGAAAGAGAGAGGGAGCGGGACCGAGACCGTAGCACGTCGGACCTCTCCTCGGCCAAGAAACACAAGCATGAGAGAGGGGGCGGGGCCGGGGGAGGACATCACCGCGGAGAGCGGAGGGAGCGGTCCAGGTCGTACGACAGGGAGCGAGAGAGGGAGCGCGCTCACAAGAGCAAACACCGCAGCAGCAGTGGGCGTTCGGGGCACGGACGTCACCATCGCTGAACCGGGCTTCGGGGTCAGGAACCCCCTACGCTCCTTAAAAGCAGTTCTGTTTTTCCATCTGTCTGTTTTATTTCTGTTGTACTTTCCCACCCCCAATCCCCCTTTTCAAACCTTTTTAGTTTAAAATGTAAAGTTAAGGACTTGAAGAGACAACATATTTACAGTGTAAAGATGGGTAACACTGCTGATGTATTGATAACGCTTTGATTTATAAAAGCGACTCCTCAGCGGAAAGAATGAATGGGTTCACAACAATAAACGTATAATTCAGGAAAAACATCAAGACTTTTTGCACAGTGGAAAGAAGCAAGCGACGACGGTATTCTTTGTTTGATAATTTTTTCGGGGAGACGTGAGTTCGCTGAAGCTGTGATCTGTACAGATGCTAAGGAAAACTGGGGTTCTCTAAAAATGGGCCATATTTTTTTACAGCTGGATGCAGACTCTTGATTTAAGAACCTTTTAGGATCGTGGTGAATTTGGTACACTGGTTTTTAGTCTGCACGTGTTCATGTCTGATTTTTACTCAATAAAAAAAGACTGACAATTGATTCAGTTGTTTGGCTTCTTTATTATGCCTTAGTAAATGTCTTTAAAAATCCTCTATGCGGTATGTTACAAACTGGCCATTCCTTCAGAAATCCAAAATATAATTACAACTTAGGCTCATATGTGGATCTTTAGTGGCAGGTGGTGTGCCCTGAAATCTCATGGACCTGTTGAATGAATAGTTTTGTGTAGCTCAGTTGGTAGAGCATGGTACTTGCCGTTCTTGGGTCGGTTTGATTCTCATGAGTGGCCAATACATTAATGCAGTCAGTACTATCACTTTCCAGATGAGGGTGCTAAATGTAAAAATGTAATGAATCCGCTTAAAAAATGCATTATTACAGACCAGGGAATTGTATACCCCAAAAAGTGTGTAATTCAAAACCGAGAAAAAAAACAAACTGGGCAGCGTCACTGCCAGGTAACGAGCCATGTTTATATCTGCCTCATAACATGCATCCTTTATCCTGATTTGGACCAGATTTTCTATGTTTAGAATTACGATCTGATCACAATGTGTATTTTAAACGTCAACACTTGTTAAAGAGTATGGACAACAAGTAAAAAGTCAGATACTTTGGTATAAATAGGGTTTTGTTTGTTTCTCCACAAGAGGGCACCGTTGGTCTAATATTGATACTTGAGGCTGAATTGAACAACAGTTCGTTAATTGATTTTGCTTGAGCCATTACATCTTGCCTGTGAATATACTATAAGAAAAATAATGAATAGAACAGGTCTGAAGACTGTAGGGCAACATGTGCGTTCAACAATTTCAGACTTGAATGTCTAGTTTGAGATTAATTTTGTAGATCAATTCAAAACAATTTACCCATGATGAGTTTTTTATACCCTCAAACACATGACTTATTTTAGCTGCTCTAGACATTCACTGGCAGATTAGGTGAGTGCTTGTCTGGGTCACAGCAGTCTACAAATCTTCCCTGAGGGACTAAGAGGCTCTACGGGCTGTGACCCAGGCTCTATATACCAGGATCAACTTGAACCGAGAGAAAGAAGTTGAGTATTCCTGCGTTCCAAAGAACCCTCTAAATGGGCACAGAAAAAGCACTCAGGGTCAGTAACTTAGATTGACTAAACATACACTGTTCACTGTTTGTTCAAGCAACAGAGGTGGCCCCACAGAATTAAAGGTGGTGTTTCAGAAAAAACATACCTGTTTAGAATTAAAAAATAGGCTGGAACCAGAGTATTTTTCTAATAAGCTCACATGAGTTAATTTATTTTACTTCATATTAATCACCTTAAGCGGGGTCTCCGAATTGTGTACTACACATATAGACACGGAACTCGAGTTAGCTAACTTAAGCAAAATTGGGAGATGGGAAAATAAATTATATTCAAGGGATTTCCTGGCGATTACTGTAGTTTACTTACATTCTAGTGCATGGAGGGTTATACAGTACGTTCCTCCATTGTCATTACCGATGAGATTCCCATTGCATCTCCTAATTTCTGTAAGTATTTCTGGTAACATTCTCAAATTCACTAGCTTGCAATGCCTCCCCCTAGAATTATTTTTTGTTTTTTAACATCCTTACATAGGCTTCACGTTAGGGACTTATCGTTATTTATGACATGGGGTATCCAGAGGATAGAGCCCCCCAAAAATATGAAAATGGTTTACACTCCCCCAGCGTAGGAATTTCACGACGCCGTGGAATTTTCACCATGGCCGTGATGTCCCCACCAAAATCATTGTACGCCCTACGGCCACAATGGCCTTTGTGCCCTGCTACTGTCAAAATCTCACGGTCACCAGTTTGTTCGTAAATTCGTTTGTACTTCGCAACTGAGAACAACCACAAGAACGGACTACATGCAGGTAAGCAAGCTAGCTAGTTATCGATAGATAGCTGACTTACTTAGTGCTTACCTGAATCAAACCTCTGTTTTGGAAAGTGCGTTCTTGAGCAACTGGGAAAGTTCCAACTTCCGAGTGGGATAATACACATGGACGCTTTTTGAAAGCTCCAAGAAGTACCGTTAGATTTGACATCACTCGCCTTGGCAGCGTTTCTGGTGAAAGATTAAAAAACAAAAATTACTTGCTCCGCGCACAAATAAGTCACTATAATTGTTTATTTAGGCCGTACTCATTAGGGCAGGTGATTATGATGTTAAAGGATACTTAGCGGTTTACTTTTGGGTAACTGAGGTAAATGTTATCCTTCTATCTAGCTAGCCATCTAGCCTTAAAGTTACTTAACTGTCAGTACCGTAGCCTTTTTGTTGTCATCATGTGAACGCTCCCAACTGAAACTTCTGAAATGAAACTTCTGAAATTCCAGAACCTACACTATTTTTGAGCGAGGAGTAGATGTAATTTGAAGGATTAAAACATGATAATTAAACTTTATGTGGAAAAAACATATCAGTTATAATATGTTACTATAATAAGTGAACAATGTATACTATATCATGCATATCATGCATGTTTTTTTCTAATCAACAATTCAAGTTGTTTATTTGTAAGCTCCAAATCCTCTTATTTCACTCAATAACCTTTGTACCCTGGCATGTGGCCTATGTGCCCTAAACATTTTTGTGATACCGAAGGCCAAATGACCTTGCCCCTAAAATGACGAAATTCCAAGCCTGCCCTTCCCCAAACAAAATAGATTTTCACATCACCCTCCCTGAGCCTTCAGGAAAAAAACATGACCCTCCCCACTTTAAAAGCAGATTAAAAAGTAGATCGAGTGCATTTTGTCTCAAAGACAAACTCTCTTACTCAGCAAAATGCACACAAATGTAACCTATACTACAGGCAATGTCCGAAATTAACTTTTTGGCTTACCTGCCAAGGGGACTGGTAGATTAAAAAAATCCACCAGTCAAGCATATTTTTTACCGGCCAAAATAATAAATTGCCTTTTTGTGTCAAATATACATACATTTCAGGACTTCTCATTGGGATAATAACACATTATGTTTAATACAAACTTTTTATTTCTGATGACAAATTAGTGGGTTCTGCTTTTATCTTTAGCATACTGGCCACACACAGAACAACTCGTCACCACAGCCTCAGCATCATACTTGAGCCAGCCTCTTGAAACTCCTTTATCCCCAAACCTCCAATTCTCACAAAACATTCTTTTTCTATGTGATGCTACAAACATGTTTTTTATGTATTGCAATAACGTCATCCCTTTACACCAGTCTCTCTTCCTTGTCACCTTAACATTATCTGACAATACTTTCTTAACATCATTCCCAAATAATAACCTAAGTACTATCCTCAATTAATCATTCTCTAAAACAGTTAATGAATCGCCTCCCAGATTTATAACACAATCCCTCTCCAAAGCTAATGAGCAAAAGTAAATTAACAACAACATCAAAAATCAGATTTTTTATGTTAGAAAGGTTCTCTACATTAACTTAAGCTCTACATTAACTTAAGCTCTAACCATTTCTCAATGTGCTCCACCTTATAATACACTTTACCTTATATAATGTCTTTTTTAATAGTAATCTCAATAGTAGCTCTATTTATATTTTACCCCACATAGTTTTTCCTTTGAAAATTTACACAATACACGCTACACATCGCAGACTTTTATTTTGAAGGCAAAACACAAAAACTGGAGGACTAATTGTTGCTGCCGAATCTCTAAAGTGGCCTGCACAACGCGAATCCATTGTAGCTGTAAAGTTGTGACACTTAAAGGCTGATTTATGCTTCAATGTCAAACGCGTCAGCCGCACAGGCCCACACAGCCAGGCCGCATAGGCTACGTGCACCAGCTCAAAAAATCTAAAAGCGCGTAGCTACGCGTACGTGAACCGCAGAGCCGCACAAACGATGATTGGTTGGATGGCGGAGGGAGGGTTTTACACAAGAGTACGGAACTCCGGGCAAATTTGACTTCCTGTATCAACAAAGACGAAGCAACAATGGAGTCTGGAGGCATGGCTCAAATCGAGGAACTTTTGATAGTATAGGAGAAATTCTGGGCGAAGAGCCAGCAACTTGCCAGAAAAGGTGGAAGCTGATGAGGTACACATATGTAAGAATAAAGAAGACATTGAAGAGTAAAAGTGGAGATGCAGGAGGGAAAAAAGTACCAAGCTAGCTTGCTTCTTACCTTTGGTTGTCGCTCAGACGATGGCTACCTTCTTTATATCAATGTAAGAACTAGAGTTGGGGAGTAACGGATTACAAGGCGCTGCCTTCAAGATAAAACATATGGAATTTATCACGATATATGAGGAGAAAATGTGTTGTAAAGAACTCTGCCAAAGGATGATGATTTGCATTTGCTGCAGCCACCTCAACCCCGTCCATACAGACAGGTCATGTGATTCTGCTTGCTTTGCATCGCATCTCAGAAAATTGCGTTTATTGGTTATCATTGACTGCTGACGACATTGACATTAAGCTAAGAGTGCAGGTGTATGATCACAGTTTATTTCTTTCATTTGCGTTTTGAAAATCCTTCGCTGGTGGCCCTAATAATCGCAGGCAACATTCGCGCGTGTAAAACGTGTGTGCGGGTGTTCAAGATTGCGAACGTGCATTCGCGTGCCTGGGCTTTCTGCAACATTTTGACAATGTTGGTGGTTGTGGAGCAAAACATCAGACTACTGCAGGTTTAGTGTACGCGTGAAAAGCTACGGATATCTTGATTTTTATATACAATTAATGTAAATACCCTTTTCGAGAAATTGCCATTTATTTTTCAACAATGTTTTGAAGCAATTAAAAACATGAATAAAACACAATAGGCTAACACATCCTTAGATTTTCGGTTATGTTCAGATAAAAAGTCAGATTCTGGAAGATCGAGGGTTACTGTATTAATTGGAATGACTGAATATCTGACAGACCTTTGTGTAATGCAGAGATGTAGCCCAATCACATTGTGGTTTAGAAATCCTTTCCAATGGCACTGTACATAACCCATAAGGTAAAACGCAAATTCCGTTTTTGGCCAGCTGTGTAAACTCTAACATTGATTGATCCCGCAAAAGGTGTTCAATTGGTTGTAGGCTATTGCTATTTGTTTTCTATTGCCTCTTAATATGAAAGTAACCTAAAAGTAATTCAAAGTAATTCAGATTACATTACTGAGTTTAAGTAATCAAAAAGTTACGTTACTGATTACAAATGTGTAAAACGGATTACATTTAAAAAGTAACCTACCCAACCCTGAATGTAACAGCCACTTGCTGACAGTTCAACACAAACGTGCGCCTGTATTGACAGCCAGATACTTTTATCTGACCTCACTCGCTAGCTTGATACTCTGAACGTCGAGTGCAGGACGTTGTTGCTCTGCTCTGATGCTCCTGTGAGTAAACTTTGCGCAATGGAAAATGCGCTAAGCTTGGTAAAAAATAAAATCGTATGTCATAAAAATATTGTTTTTCTGTTGCGGCACATCACAACTTAAGAGGGAAACATTGGGTACAGACATTTACTGGCGCATCGCCTTCTGAGATTTACTCGCCAAACGTAAAATCTACCCGCATTTGGCATGAGTGTTCATTTTGGACCCTGACTATAGGCCCATTGTACAAACAACTGACCCAATAAAAGTGGAAATATTAAAACGTATATAGCCTAGATTAGCTATATCTTAAATTTAAAACGCACAACGTATTCTAACTTAAAGATTTCATCATGCCTGAAAATTCGTGCTCATATTATAAAAATATGAATATTGTTGCCTAACACAACTACGGCACCAGCTGATGCACATAGCCTAATATGCACAATGCTGCACTAACTGCATGCCCTCCTTGCAGGTAACGGAGAGTGCGATAGGTATTATTATTTAGTAATATTATTATTATTTATTGTTGCGTTTATTTAGAAAAATCCCTGTCGCATGCCCAGCACGACTACAAGATCAGAATTTAAGGCCCGCCTGGTCGTGATCAGGTTCAGGCTGAGAATGAACTCCCTACCCCTGGGTCACAATGTCTTCAGCTGCAGTTTTGCTGGTCTTCATGCTGCTGGCCTTTCCTCCAGATCACTCAATGCCTTTTAGCACGGGTAGGATTTAGGCCTAGCTGAACCTGTTCTGAGTGATTTGTCAGCGCAGAGCAAGGCTGTGGTGACCTTCCTATAGTACTCATTTACAATAAAGTCAGTGAGTTGATGCACAAGTTCTGCATGGAGTTAACTCTTCTAATCCCTTGTCCTGTTCTTTGTCATCCTTTTCCACTATGCGAAGCAATATGTTTCTCATTGACGCAGTGCCAATTTTTAGAACAAGCCGTGTCCCTGATAATCATCCATACATTAAAGCAGGAATGCCATAATCGGCGTTCAGCTTGCAATCCTGAAACAATTCAGGATTGAATTGGAGCAAAACAACTCATAGGCATGCTGGTAGTCTAACCATTCACATGGACTGTTCTCTACATTCAGTAACATCAACTCTCCAACAGACAATTCGTTCCTCTCACTTTTTTCCACAACAGAACATTTCCCTTCCACACCAAAAGTCCATTGAATATTTCAAGACAATCTACAGTGAACATAGACTGCAAAGAAACTCTTTAATTCTTGAGTACAGAACTTCACAATTGCGGTCCTTCCATTATTCTGCGATGCCATGAAGGTTATTGTTTCTTTTTTTTATAGGCTTTTTTCCCACTATATATTGCCCTATATCCATGATCTGAATACGCCAAGCACAAAGAGGGACTGATCAAATAGCCAGTAGAACAATGATATAGAAACAAGAAACCAGGCAAGCCTAGTTCAGCCGGCCTGCAATAGAAAGTGTTGCCATCTCAAGATTTGAACCCGGGTCGCCCACGTGGAAGGCAGTGTCGTTAAGCACTACACCACAGAGCTGTACATTTGCTGGGTGTCAATATAGCCTCTTGTCTCTATCCTGAACAAATCCTCTTTTGCCACTGGCCGTTTTAATAGTTAATTGGCCATTCGTGAATGACATTGATACAGTTAAACTGACTAACGTTTCTTACTAAGTTTACCTCCACCACAAATAGCGTCTATATGGCGTTTGCCACTGGCCGTTTTAACAGCGTATTAGCCAGTAATAAGCTTTACTGGTATCTACTAACTTACTGGAATAGTCATAAGAATTGAGCAATTGCTAGTGAGTCTGCCAAAGCTATTTCATTTCATGGCATAAGAACATATTTTTTTCTTTCATGGCAAAACAATGTACTTTTTTCTTTCATTCGTGAATGACATTTATACAATAACTATCAATAAAGGCGACGATTATTAACTTTTTCATCAAATGAAAAGACGAGAGAATCGTGGAATCTACCAGAAATAGTCGGTCGGTCGGTCAGTCAGTCAGTAAGAGACATTTGCTCTTCTTGGCCGGCTCCGCTTACGCGGTCTGGCAAAAAGGTATGTTCTGCCAGTCAATATGTAAATTCCAAAGGTCTAACACAAATGTAATCGATTACAAAATTAAATGACCCTCCCTTGGACTGTAAAACATTCCCAAGACTGAAATAAAAAAAGCATGACCCTCCCCATTTCCCTCTGTCTCATTGTGTTAAATTCTGATCTCTCCCTTACTGTTAAATCATAAAAAATACATTATTTTATCTAAATACATAAACACAATTCACAACATATAAATACATAAAAACAACATACTGAATTATATGACGTTCCTTTAAGCTTACTTGAGACTTGCCCATTATTACTTGGGAGTTGGTGATATATTGCTAATATACCATGGCTAAGTTCTGTATCCAGGCACTCTGATGTGTTTTTCCTAAGAACAACTCTTAGCCGTGGTATATTGGCAATACACCACAAATCTGGAAGATGCCTCATTGCTATTATATTATTATAAGCTGTGGTGCTGCCAACTGCCTTCAGATACATAATTCATTGAATAAATTCCACCTGTATGAAATTAAAGTTTCACATAATGTCAGATTAAATTTCACCCCAGAGTATGGCAGAGAGCATATCCAAACAGCCATACCATGAAGTCCAAGGAGCTTTCAAAACAAGTTTGAGAGAAAGTTCTGGAAAAGTCAGGATTGGCCTATTAAAGAATATTTCAACCTTTTAAACATTCCTGTAGCACGGTTAAATCCAATATTAAACATTTGAAAGAATATGAAACAACTTTCACTTTGCCTAAAGCATGCCATCCTCTGAAACTGACTGGTCCAGGAGATCTTTGGTCAGAGAAAGTTAACAAGAGGCCAAAGATAACTCTGAGGGAAGTACACGTTCACGGTCATGAACTATTACTCAGGTTCTTTGCAAAGATGGGCTATATGGAAGAGTGGAGCGAAGAAAGCCATTGCTGAAAATTTGTCACATCAAATCCTGTTAGGATTTTGCCATGAGCTATGTGGAAGAGGGATCGTTGGTCCCCACTAGGACAGTAAAACATACTAGGATAATAAAACATATACACACACAACGCATGCACAAAAACATTTGCTTTAAATGCATGCGTAAACACACCCTAATAAGCCACTGTATTGGCCCGGTATAAACATGGTTTGGTAGGACCATTAGAATATTCTATGAAGTTATTAAAACACGTTTTCAGCTCAGTGTCCGGCGGAAACCATTTCCTTGTATCATCTTTCCCCTTCCTCTCCCGCTATCTTCTGTGTTCACAAGAGAGTGCATTAATCAGCAACACACATTCATGCAGCAAGAAGCTAAGGAATGATAATATAAAACCTACACTGCTTTGTTGCCATGGATTTTCATGGGGATACGTGTCGACTATGTGACTGAATGCAATTGTTTGCATGTACAGTATCTCAAAAAAGTGAGTACACCCCTCACATTTTTGTAAATACTTGAGTATATCTTTTCATGTGACAACACTGAAGAAATGACACTTTGCTACAATGTAAAGTAGTGAGTGTACAGCTTGTATAACAGTGTAAATTTGCTGTCCCCTCAAAATAACACAACACACCGCCATTAATGTCTAAACCGCTGGCAACAAAAGCGAGTACAACCCTAAGTGAAAATGTCCAAATTGGGCCCAAAGTGTCAATATTTTGTGTGGCCACCATTATTTTCCAGCACTGCCTTAACCCTCTTGGGCATGGGGTTCACCAGAGCTTCACAGGTTGCCACTGGAGTCCTCTTCCACTCATCCATGACAACATCACGGAGCTGGTGGATGTTAGAGACCTTGCGCTCCTCCACCTTCTGTTTGAGGATGCCCCACAGATGCTCAATAGGGTTTAGGTCTGGAGACATGCTTGGCCAGTCCATCACCTTTACCCTCAGCTTCTTTAGCAAGGCAGTGGTTGTCTTGGAGGTGTGTTTGCGGTCGTTATCATGTTGGAATACTGCCCTGCGGCCCAGTCTCTGCTTCAGTATGTCACAGTACATGTTGGCATTCATGGTTCCCTCAATGAACTGTAGCTCCCCAGTGCCGGCAGCACTCATGCAGCCCCAGACCATGACCCTCCCACCACCATGCTTGACTGTAGGCAAGACACACTTGTCTTTGTACTCCTTACATGCTGGCAGCATTCATACGTCTATTTCCCAAAGACAACCTCTGGATATGACGCTGATTACGTGCACTCAACTTCTTTGGTCGACCATGGCGAGGCCTGTTCTGAGTGGAACCTGTCCTGTTAAACCACTGTATGGTCTTGGCCACCGTGCTGCAGCTCAGTTTCAGGGTCTTGGCAATCTTCTTATAGCCAAGACATCTTTATGTAGAGCAACAATTCTTTTTTTCAGATCCTCAGATAGTTCTTTGCCATGAGGTGCCATGTTGAACTTCCAGTGACCAGTATTGAGAAGTGTGAGAGCGATGACACCAAATTTAACACACCTGCTCCCCATTCACACCTGAGACCTTGTAACACAAACGAGTCACATGAAACTTGGGAGGGAAAATGGCTAATTGGGCCCAATTTGGACATTTTCACTTAGGGGTGTACTCACTTTTGTTGCCAGCGGTTTAGACATTAATGGCTGTGTGTTGTGTTATTTTGAGGGGACAGCAAATGTACACTGTTATACAAGCTGTACACTCACTACATTGAAGCAAAGTGTCATTTCTTCAGTGTTGTCACATGAAAAGATATACTCAAATATTTACAAAAATGTGAAGGGTGTGCTCACTTTTGTGAGATACTGTATGTGTATGTCGAGTAAGAAATGGAAGAGAGCTGACAGAGGGACTATCGCAGATAGTCGCATTGATATCTATGATGGTCTGGGATCATTTTCCCTTTGGAATAAGAGGAGCCACAGGGGTCTGTCAAATTATAATTTTACATTGCCTTGAGAGGTGAAGATCATGGCAAGCTTAACTCATTGGCATTTGTGCCAAACCAAAAGGTATTTCGTATTTGCCCTGCCAACAGGAGGTCCTGTGGGTTCATGCCCATGTGGGTACACGTTCATTCACATGATGACCTCAGATAGCTTTGCGGACGACCAAACCGCCTTTTGGAGTTGCTAGAATGCAATGAGACCAGGAAATGTTTGCTGTTCATGCCGCCCAGCTTGCTGGGCAGTTTGCTAATTTGCATTGCTTGTTGGGCTTCACCGCTGGTCGTCAAATAGCGGCATAGTCTGTATACTTCTGAGAAAATGGAGGCACCCCGGAAAATGACTTAGACTCTTCAATGTCTAGCTGGACAGGAATATGTGTCGCTATGCTACTTTTGGCAATGCAACAAGAACTTTGAGTAAAACACTGCCACAGCTGTAGAATTGAGAAATACCTGTCATTTGACCTAAAGAAATAGCTATTTATTTGACTCTTTGGGCTTTTGGTTTTAGTTTTGGCAGCGGGTCAGTCACTAAAAAGGAAAAAGTGGCATAAATCTTCCTCATAAAAAGGCTATGTTTCGATGATTCCAAAGGGCTGTCTTCATCTAGAAACTAATGAAACGGAGTAGGGCGGAGGTAGAAAAGACCAGAACGAGAGATAAAAAGCATGTAGCCTTAGTGTGGTGGCGGGTCTTTGAGATGTTTCGCTGGCTGTTGGGGAATTACAGGCACTGACATCTTACAGACTCTTCACAGAAAAACTTACTGGGATTCCCGTAAATGAAAAACTCATTGTTCTGATTGATGCCAATTGAAATGTTGGCAGGGGAAATTACAATTTATAGCCAAATGGTGAATAATTCGCCTCAGTCTTCTTTAAAATGGCCTGTTTCAAAGTGGGTCCATTGTTAAACACACAGCTCTTTCCAATCTCTCCCGCAAATAAAAAAAAACAGTATTCAGAACTGCTTGTGATTTTAGAGCATAACAGCAGCTTTTGCACAACGAGTAATTATAACTCACAACACTGCTGTATATGGAAGAATTTAGGCTGCATACTTGAACATGTCTTATTGTTATAGAAGCAGTTCCAAAGTAATTAGCTCAACACAATTTTTCAATGCAAATGTGAAGTTTTGTTAATTCTATTATGAAACGCTTTGAAACCTTGTTGAACAGACCTATAAATGGAATTATCGCTGGATTGGGCTTTCAAAGCTATCTAAACGAATCACTAACATGCATCACATGGCATGGTTGGCATCTTGTGTGCATGTGTTGGCCTGTTCAGTGTTGTTCGTAGTATTTTTGAACATGCATGATCTTAGTGATGGTCCCACTTTGTCTAATTCTTGGGTGTGGATGCTTGACATTATCCCCAGAAATGTAACTCAAACCAAAAAAGGTGTGTTTGTTAAACACCAAATGGATGAAATTATCTCACGAAATGAAAAACACAGTTGAGTTGTGACAGATGGGATGTAAGATCTCTTAACTAATAGGTCAGGCACATATAGGTGATTTGTTTGCGCTCAGACCCCAGAGAAATAAGGACCTTGTCCCGATCAGTGCTTGTCATGTTTACACTGACTACTTCTCAACAGGGCACCGTTATGTAGATGATTGGTTTTGCGCATGTGGAAGAAATACCCTCTTCTTGCTCACACTGACTTTTTCAAGCAATTTTTTCGAATATTTTCTGATTGGTAGGGATGGCACGGTTTCAGTTGGTAGGGATGGCACGGTTTGTTTATCTCATGGTTTGTTTCATGTTTCAGAGCATACGGTACGGTTCAGCCACGGTTCGGTTTAAAAAAGTTAAGTTAAAAACAACAGTGTATGACTGTGCAAAAGGATGTGTTCATTTTAACCAACTCTTGGTTAAAATGCACTCTAGTACTGCACTGTAGTACTGTAGCACTGTAGTACTGTAGTAGCACTGTAGTACTGAAAACAAATGCATTACATTCCACTTAACAGTAAAAAGTTCAAATGTTTTCTAAAAATATAATAAAAAGAAGAACACTGACAAAAATAGATGTTTGTTGTGGTGGCCATGTTATAGGGAACTGTTGATTTACCTAACTTGCAAATAGTCTTGTTGACAACCCTTTCATCTTTTTCTATCTTTTCTGGAAAACTGGTACAACAAGTATTGCCACACATGCGATTTTAATGTGGGCGGTGCATCCTCAATTTCAGTTCCAATGTTGGACGCCATCATGTCATCATGCCATCAACCTAGCCTTGCACCTGGTCTGGCTGAGTTGGCTTAAGTTTGGAGCTGGCTACCGTTTAACCAATCACTGCACTTTCATGAATTTTGGGTGAAGTCTAGGTGATGATGAAATAATTTTTTCATTTTCTGTGTTTTTTAAAATATTTCCTTGGTACTCACTAACAGTGATGGGCATTTCGGCTCTTTTTAGTGAGCTGACTTGTTCAGCTCAGCTCACCAAAAAGAGCCGGCTCTTTTGGCTCCCAAATGGCTTTTTAAAAAAAAAATGTTTTGTATTTTTTTCAAGTCAAACAGTTTACAATAGTTTGACTATGATTTAGGGGTGGGTATTGGCAAGTACCTTGCGGTACGATATATATCATGATACATGTTACGATTCAATACATCACGATTCATCACAATATCACAACTGAATCACAATACTTACTGAAGTGCTAAAGAAAACCTAAAATAATATTAGGCTATATTCTTGAAAGGACAATCTTTAGCTAATCCCCATGAGCAACCCCTAATTAAACAATCTTTAGCTAATCCCCATGAGCAACCCCTTTCTATTGCGGGCCTAGTTCAGCTGGCCTGCAATAGAAAGTGTTGCCATCTTGAGATTCGAACCCAGGTCGCCCACGTGAAAGGCTGTATCGTTATCCACTACACCATGGAGCTGTACATTTGCTGGGTGCCAATATAGCCTCATGTCTCTATCCTGAACAAATCCTATTTTGCCACTGGCTGTTTTAATAGTTAATTGGCCATTTGTGAATGACATTGATACAGTTAAACTGACTAACGTTTCTAACTTAGTTTACCTCCACCACATATAGCGTCTATGTATGGCGTTTGCCGCTGGCTGTTTTAACAGCATATTAGCCAGTAATAAGCTTTACTGGTATCTACTAACTTACTGGAATAGTCATAAGAATTGAGCAATTGCTAGCGAGTCTGCCAAAGCTATTTCATTTCATGGCATAAGAACGTATTTTTTTCTTTCATGGCAAAACAACGTACTTTTTTCTTTCATTCATGAATGACATTTATACAATAACTATCAATAAAGGCGACGATTACTAACTTTTTCATCAAGTGAAAAGACGAGAGAATCGTGGAATCTACCAGAAATAATTAATAAATGTCATTGCTCTCAATAGACTCAAACTAACGCGATGGGAGCGATGGCTCTATTCGCGATGGGAGCGATGGCTCAATTCATTTCAATGAAGGGAAACGTGGCGAGCGAGTGGCTTGTGGGGCAATGCGTGGGATCCGTGAGAGGCGAAGAAAAAGTTCAGATTTTCCAACTTCATGCAAATCACCCGCGCCTATCGCTGGGGACTGACCTATCACAGGATTTTGTGTAGGTGGTTGTGAAATGCTCTCCGTGCAATTAAAAGAATAAACAGAATAAACAAAACTGATTTTGCGGTCCTTTTTAAAATATGGATGAAAAAATTGAACAAGTTTTAGCAGCACTGCAGTAGCAGTGATGGGAGCTATACAATTGCACGCTATTTTCCTACAGAGACGCAAACAAAAAAAATGCAGCATGGAGACAGGTGGCCGAGATAGTTGGTGCTTCTGGTGTCAATATTAGATATGTTAGCTGACTGCTGGCTACCTAATTGTAGCAAGCTGGTTTGCTAGCTAGCATTGCAGGTTGTAAGAATTACATCAATGAGGCATATGAATTGAGTAGAGACATATAAAATGTAAAAATGTATTAAAATACGTTTCTATTCCAATTTTAACCATTGTAACAATCTGACATTCCTTCATACAAATGTGCTATTCTCAAACCTTAATACACAGCTTACCTGGTGTTTTGACGCAAGTTCGCCCACAGACACACCCACAAGTATGCTACAGGCGAAGCACACTGGGCGATGCTAGCGTTGGCGATCCGAAATTTCGCGAATAGTGTGAATGCACCGTTAGGTCCTCCACATGAGAGGCACTGTCTTTAACCACTACGCCATGGCATTACACGTTTCAGCAGTCGCTAGACTCCATTGAGGATTGTGTTAAACTGACTAACGTTTCTTATTAAGTTTACCTCCACCATAGCATCTATGAAATTCATTGCTTTTGCCACTGGCCGTTTTAACAGCTTATTAGCCAGTAATAGGCTTACTAGTATCTACTAACTTCCTAGGAATAATCATAAGAATTAAGAAATTGCTAGCGAGACTGAAGATGAACTTTTCCATGCCAGAAACAGTCGCAATATAACCGTATACAGTTTCAGTTAAGGCTTACTATAACGTAACTACTGTACGTTAAGCCAGCAAATGTGTTTGTCTATCCTGACCCAAAACGCATGCACGGATGCGTACTTCGAAAATCCACCAGAAACAGTCGCAATATAACCGTAAACTGTTTTATTTGAGGCTTACTATAATGTAGACATTAACGGTTTTAACCAGCGAAGTTTTCGTCTATACGGAATAATTCATAATGCGTACTTCGCTTCGCCTGCGAGGAAATACGAACTCAGGACCTATAGTTCACAAGTCTGCTTCTCTAACCACTCTGCTATTTAACAAGGTGTAGTCACTCACTCAGTCTCACTCACTCACTCAGTTTCACTCACTCACTCAGTCAGACTCACTCACTCACTCAGTCAGACTCACTCACTCACTCAGTCAGACTCACTCACTCACTCAGTCAGACTCACTCACTCACACAGTCAGACTCACTCACTCACACAGTCAGACTCACTCACTCACTCACACAGTCAGACTCACTCACTCACTCAATCAGACTCACTCACTCACTAAGAGACATTCACTCTTCTTGGCCGGCTTACACGGTCTGGCAAAAAGAACCACTCAATTTGAAATGACTTAGAACTTCTAAATGTAACCCTTTAGACCCCAATACAATTCTAGAATGCTGCTGTTGATTACTGAAACTTCTCAAAATAAATCATATTTTTTCACTCCGTACATTTCAAACCAACAGACATAGCACAAAAACCAAAAACAAATTACAATTACAAGTTAACTTTGTTTTAAAGAGCACGTACTCTTTAATTTGTCAACACATTAATTTAACTTGGAGTAATATCATTTTTCTCCCATTAACAATGAATAGAAAGGACAAACGTCTAAGTTTGCATAAAACGATATATTGCGACGGGATTGAGCCAGCAGTCAAATTAGGTCCGTACAGCCAGTGGCGTCGTTAGGCCTGTGCGTCCGGGGCTAATAGCCCCAGAACTCAAATTGACAAAAAAAATAATTGCCCCTGATCTATTCATCTATAATTCCGATCACGCATTATGCAAATGTAAACGTGCAGGCCGCTAGCATGTACATCGAAATTGTCCTCATGTACATTCATAGCCTTTACCATTTTTATAAATGGTAAGAAGTATGTGGCTTATGTCTTTTGGCAGATGCTGGACATCATCGCGGTCAAGTGACAACGTCGTCAGCGAAGCACAACATTACGGCTTCTTGGCTACCTAGTGAACGTGAAAGCTTGTTGCTGCACAAAGCGTAACATTTGCGGGCAGACAACTTTATTTTAGTCTGACAGACGAAACAACCCGGACAATTAGTTGTCTAGTTAGCAATGGCGTTTTCCATAATTGAATGAAATCGGAAGAAACACGAGAAAACAACCAACTAGTCAGCCGCCTACACAGCTACATGCAACGCTTTCCATTACAAGACTGAGCAAGCAACCATTTGAGCTCCACAGCTGATGTGCTTGTCTGTCAAGTTATCACGACAGGGGTTGCTGTTGTCATCGAAAAGATATTACCAATATTTCACAGCATAAAGTATGGACAACACAAAACTTATAGCCACAGTTTATTTCTTACTCACCTCGAAATCATTATCGCTTTCAAAGAGCAAGGACGTTTCTAACCTCCATCACCAAACAAACACAGAAACAATCTCTTCTAACGTAAGAAGTCATGGCCGCTTTGGCGCTATCATTTTGAGTAAGGAAATTAATAAAACAAAAATAAGTCAAATGACAGCATACCATTTTCTGGTTTCTTTATTAATGACAACATGCATGGGAATACAGTAACAGGCTTTTATCAGGTAGATTGTGTGATATATACACACAACTATTATTGTTAAAGAAACACGCCCGTTCAGCGACCGCTACAGTAATTTAAAAGATGGCTGTCGACAGCATAATAAATAAACATTGATTCCAGTGATCAGAATATCGATACAATATTGTGAAAAAAAGAATCGCGATTTTACATTAAATCGTTGTATTGGCACAGCACTACTATGATTGGTGTTAAAACAATTCTAATTATTAAATGAAATCATACATTACCTTAACCACAATGTATTTAAAATGCATTGGTTTGTTATGAAAAAGAATGCTATTAAACATTTGCGTTTAAAGTATAACTTTTTAATGTATATAAACAAAGTGCATATAAATCTAACAATTCAAAATGAATACAATCTGAATAGCATAATTCGAATGCTTTTGGACCTTTGAACAGTGTAACCGGGTGTCCCATAGAAAGGATAGAAATTTTTGAGAGGCAACTTGGGCATTAGGGAGCACTTATTGAAATTGAAAGTTTTGCACTGTGGTCATTTTATGCATATTTTATGACATTCTACTGTATGCACAACATGCACTCATTCAGGCCTATTTATCTATAAGAATAAAATAGACTGCTGATTCATAACAAACCCATCAGTGAAAATGAGTGTCTGTGAGTGAACTTGTTCTTTCCTCCATGATTTTCGAAGGTGTGTAATTGGTCATGGAAGCATTTTGCCCAGCTGCTTTAGATAATTGTCCAACAGCCTGTACAAATTATGTCCTTGATTGTAGGTGTTATTTACGGAAACGAATGAATTCAAACATGTTATTGAAGACTGATATCAGGCTGCATGGTCGGGCCTTAGTACTTTTAAACTACAACAAATTTGCCTATTTTGTGCCAAATGTCACTTTTGTTTTGCTGTTTTGAACACCCCTTGATTACCTACTAGAAATTATGTAATTCAAAGCATTTCTTTATTTTCTGTGAAGTTTAAACAAATTACTAATGATAATTAGACCTCCGAATTCTGTCCGTGATGCTGAAATATGCGTCAAAATAGATACGATGAAAGGTGTTTTCACGCTCTCTAAAGTTGCGCATTGGTGCGGTTTATACACGGTGCGGCTATAAACGGGGTAAAAACGGTAGTCTGAGCAAACAGTCAGAACGAATGTGTGTGCTTGAGCATTTAGGCCTATATTGTTTTATTTATTTTTTCGTTCTTTGAATTAGTTAACTCTATTCATTTAAATCATTTGATTATCCGTATCTTAATTTTTAAAATATTTTTATAAATAGATTCGGCTCTTCTGATATGCGAGCCGGCTCCCAACGTTCACCTACAAGAGCCGGCTCTTAGAGTCGACTCGTTCGCGAACAACCCATCACTACTCACTAAGGTGCATTTGAGGTGCCAATGTTTGTAACAAAGACGGCAATAATAGTATTCAGATATGTCAATCGGCTATACTTACTGGTCTGCTTGTTTGATTTCTGTTTCTCCATGTAGAGTACGGTTTGTTGATTTAGTGTGTGCTTTTTTTGAACTAGTGTGTGGTTTTTTTGTTTTACCAGAAGCACTTGCTTCAAGTTGAGATGACGCTTGATGTTTCGTGTCATGCAAAGAGTACGCCTAGCAGGTGGTTGCACAATCTCCTGCACAAACAGAGTATGGCGTCAACGAGAACTTTTTAAAAAGAAATATACACTGCTCAAAAAAAATTAAGGGAACATGTAATCATCACAGGGATAACACCTAGTCAATTAAACTCCTTGTCACTACTGGTAGCATGTGGCGGTACCTGGAGCCCATTCAGATTGCACAGGTAGTCTAGCTCCTCCTGGATGGCACATCCATACGTATTGTTGCAAGAAGGTTTGCTGTGTCTCCCAGTACAGTCTCAAGAGCATGGAAGGGATACCAGGAGACGGCCGTTACACGAGGAGAGCTGGACAGGGCCGTAGAAGGGCATCAACCCAACAGCAGGACCGGTATCTGCTGCTTTGTGCGAGGAGGAGCACTGCCAGAGCACAACAAAATGACCTCCAGCAAGCTACTGGGGTACATTTTTCTGACCAAACTGTCAGAAACAGATTCCATGAGGGTGGCATGAGAGCCCGATGTCCTCTAATGGGATCTGTGCTCACAGCCCAGCACTGTGCAGCTCGATTGGCATTCGCCAGAGAACAACAGAATTGGCAGGTCCGCCATTGGCACCCTGTTCATTTCATAGATGAGAGCAGGTTCACACTGAACTAGGGGTGCACGATATATTGGCTCAATACCGTTATTGCAATATCACGTTGCCCAATATAAAAATAGAAAATGTTGCGGAAACTATGCGATATTCCATATACAGGTGCTGGTCATATAATTAGAATATCATCAAAAAGTTGATTTATTTCAGTAATTCCATTCAAAAAATGAAACTTGTATAATGTATACATTCATTCCACACAGACTGATATATTTCAAGTGTTTATTCCTTTTAATTTTGATGATTATAACTGACAAG
>JACXGI010004346.1:7722-54526 GCA_016801175.1 Esox masquinongy
TGGGCTAAAGACAAAAAGGACTGGACTGCTGCTGAGTGGTCCAAAGTTATGTTCTCTGATGAAAGTAAATTTTGCATTTCCTTTGGAAATCAAGGTCCCAGAGTCTGGAGGAAGAGAGGAGAGGCACAGAATCCACGTTGCTTGAAGTCCAGTGTAAAGTTTCCACAGTCAGGGATGGTTTGGGGTGCCATGTCATCTGGTGGTGTTGGTCCACTGTGTATTCTGAGGTCCAAGGTCAACGCAGCCGTCTACCAGGAAGTTTTAGAGCACTTCATGCTTCCTGCTGCTGACCAACTTTATGGAGATGCAGATTTCATTGTGATACGGCAGACCCAACAATGCAGAAGAGTTGAAGGCGCCCCAACTAAGTATTGAGTGCTGTACTTGCTCATACTTTTCATGTTCATACTTTTCAGTTGGCCAACATTTCTAAAAATACTTTTTTTGTATTGGTCTTAAGTAATATTCTAATTTTCGGAGATATTGAATTTGGGATTTTCATTAGTTGTTAGTTTTAATCATCACAATTAAATGAAATAAACATTTGAAATATATCAGTCTGTGTGTAATGAATGAATATAATATCCAAGTTTCACTTTTTGAATGGAATTACTGAAATAAATCAACTTTTTGATGATATTCTAATTATATGACCAGCACCTGTATATTATGTCTGGCTCTGAATACGAGCAGGAAGAACATTTTTCTGTGGATAGAGCCTTACTTGTTCTAAACATAATACACAGAAGATGAACTGACCGAAAAGAAGCTTGGACAGCAGCTAAAGGGGTCGATGGTGAACACGTTAATCCCCAATCCTTGCCCTGCATATCCAGAGGCAGTGTGTACTTTGTGTATTATAACATAGATTGTAAGTAATGCTTCCGATTGCTATCTTGTCTCAACAGATTGAATTGGGTAACTTGATGGAATTGCATTCGCCTTTTGTCCTCTTCTAAGTGATCGTGGGTCACGATCATCTGTATTAAGATGTTTCTCGCAAAAATTGTATGTCTCATTAAAGAAGTTGCTCCACTGATTCTCCCACAATACAAAATGCCAGAATTTCACAATTTCTGCCAGGGTATGCAAACTTATGAGCACAACTGTAGTTTTCCATTTGTGAGTTTAGAATTCTGACAAAGGACCAATGTATCATATGCCTATTTAGGGAAAGGAAGTGGGTGTATCTTTCAAAATGGCAGTTTTATTTTAATTACAAACTCAAACGCTAATTGACATAGTGTTTTGCCTGCTCACTCATGTTTTCTTTACAAATGGCACATACAGTATCTCACAGAAGTGAGTACACCCCTCACACTTTTGCAAATATTTCATTATATCTTTTCATGTGACAACACTGAAGAAATGACACTTTGCTACAATGTAAAGTAGTGAGTGTACGGCTTGTATAACAGTGTAAATGTGTTGTCCCCTCAAAATAACTCAACACACAGCCATTAATGTCTAAACCGCTGGCAACAAAAGTGAGTACACCCGTAAGTGAAAATGTCCAAATTGGGCCCAATTAGCCATTTTCCCTCCCCGGTGTCATGTGACTTGTTAGTGTTACAAGGTCTCAGGTGTGAATGGGGAGCAGGTGTGTTAAATTTGGTGTTATTGCTCTCACACTCCCTCATACTGGTCACTGGAAGTTCAACATGGCACCTCATGCCAAAGAACTCTCTGAGGATCTGAAAAAAAGAATTATTGCTCTACATAAAGATGGCCTAGGCTATAAGAGATTGCCATGACCTGAAACTGAGCTGCAGCACGGTGGCCAAGACCATACAGCGGTTTAACAGGACAGGTTCCACTCAGAACAGGCCTCGCCATGGTTGACCAAAGAAGTTGAGTGCACGTGCTGAGCCTCATATCCAGAGGTTGTTTTTGGGAAATAGACGTATGAGTGCTGCCAGCATTGCTGCAGAGGTTGAAGCATCTGTGGGGCATCCTCAAACATGTCTCTAACATCCACCAGCTCCGTAATGTCGTCATGGAGGAGTGGAAGAGGACTCCAGTGGCAACCTGTGAATCTCTGGTGAAATCCATGCCCAAGAGGGTTAAGGCAGTGCTGGAAAATAATGGTGGCCACACAAAATATTTACAATTTGGGCACAATTTGGACATTTTCACTTAGGGTTGTACTCTATTTTGTTGCCAGCAGTTTAGACATTAATGGCTGTGTGTTGAGTTATTTTGAGGGGACAGCAAATTTACACTGTTATACAAGCTGTACACTCACTACTTTACATTGTAGCAAAGTGTCATTTCTTCAGTGTTGTCACATGAAAAGATATAATCCAATGTTTACAAAAATGTGAGGGGTGTACTCACTTCTGTGAGATACTGTATATTACCAATTCTCCCATTGTATGCAAACTGTAGAGACTACCTGTTTTTTTTACCCCGTTTTCCGACTTAGTCCGCCAACAGCAAATGCCACTTAGCGTTGTTACCCAGGCGCTATCAACCCTTACTGAATGAATGACGTCTATGGATGAATGCGCAATACTCCCAGATGAATGATCAGAGCCTTGGTTAAAATTGAATGAACTTACAAATGTAATACAAGATTTCCATGACCATTCTACAAATGAATTAGGCTATTATTGAAACATAATACAAAGATTTAGGCTACTCGACAATGCAACATGTGTATCACACATTAACGTTTTTCAATAGGAGATTCAGCTTCTTATGTAGGCTAATTCATCAAATGTTTTACTCTAAATAATTATTTACAAAATGCACATACAATAAAAATATTTTTTTTTAATAATTTACAAAATAACAATATTCTTGACTCATCAACAGATTAATTGTTATTTAAACATAATGCAAACTATATCCTGAACAATTCAACAAACATATTACACGTTACTGTTTTTCATTAGGAGAGAAACAATATGTCAAACATCCTATCATCTTTGAATTTTCTCTGCAAATTATACTGAGGAATCAGCTTCTTATGTAGACTAATTCCTCAAATGTATTAGGCTAAATAGTTATTCGCGAAATGAAATGCAAGAAGACACATTGGTAGTGTACTCAACAGTTTTCTTTGTGTGATGTGCAGATGCTGCAGCACATCAGAGATTGTTCTGTTACTCCTGCGTTCATCGCGCTCTTGTATGTCCACGGCGCATACTGTGGGAAGTGCATGGATGTGGGGTCATTTTGGTTTGACAGATATGGGGTGGACTTGTGTTTTGACAACAAGGAGACAAGAAGACTGTGCTTGATCGAACGAGATGCATGAATGCGTGGGTATTTATGGCCACATTGTCCAAAACAATCGAGAAATGACTTTTCTATATTTTATCAAATAGTCAATTTTGTTATTCATGTAGGCTGCTGTAAATTGTCCTTTGTTCATACTTTTACTCTGATAATTGAATTTACAAATAAAATTAATTGAATAATGCACTGTAATGTTTTTTCTTCAAGAGAGGGCTGTGTTGCCATATACCTGAGCCTATGCCTTTTTAGAACAATGCAAGAGACTACATATTCTTGGATCTATCAGTTTGATTTCTATGAATAGGCAGTAGCCTATGTGTATTTCATTCATTGAAATTTATCATGTTTATCAAGTAACCATGCTTTAGGCCTATGTAGGCTATTCATGCGTATATCCATTGATTGTCGCAAACTAGTCAATAATGTCTCTTATTTTACCTTGTAGATCATCAAAAAGAGATCAAAATGAAAACTAAATTCTAATGGATTTATCCATGAGTGTTGTGTAATTTTCATTTTGTACATTTGTAGGGCCTTATGAACAAATGAAAATACTATAGCCTTTGTTCTTAGAAATAATCGTTCTTTGTATTCTTTTCTTTATCGTTTTTTTTCTGTATGATAGACCTTCAATACAAACCCCTGAAGCCAGGGTTTTTCTTGCATTCAAAACTCAAAGACGACCACCTTCCCAAAATCTTGCACTGCCTCTGTGTGTTGGCATGATAAAACATGATTTTGCGCTCATACGTAAAATACCAGCAAAACACTGCAGCCAGTGTGACCGTAGGAGGAAACTTTTTCCATATTGGCAGTGTTGCCAGGTGGGGAGTTTTCCAAAACAGTTGGGTTATTTTTAATGGGCTTGGGCGGGTCGATTTGTGTCCACAAGAGGTTGCTGTCAATTGAATCTGGCAACCTTGCATACAGGACCATACCAGTCCTGACTTCGCGGAGAGGAGTAATGTCGGAGAAACAAGTGGATCAAACTTCTCTTTTAATAACATCAAACTACATCCAATACACATGAAAGAAATTATATGGTTCAGATGACTTCTAGTAGCCTAGAATATTTTTTTTAAAAGATTTTGTGAGACAAACGAAGGTCACTGGTGAAAAGACCAGATTAGGGTATGTACTGTCACCAAAAAAAATACATGTGCAATATATAGTGTAGAACATATGCAATGAACATATTTAAGTCACTAACAATATAAATATATGAACGGGGAGGACGCTGGGTCAGAGCCAGCAGCTGAGCTGAGTACATCTGAAGGAAGTCGAGAGAGGGAGATAGACGATGTGGAGTCAAGGCAAGGATCGGAAAAAAACAACGCAACATGGTTGTAACATATACAGCTCTCTTCTGTTTTTTTTGTGCACGTCTATATTAACAAGAACAGAGCATAACAACGGAAATAGACAACAATAATATTGACAGATTAATTACAAAGCTGATGAGGGATGTCATATTTTGGTTATTATGGTATTATGGTTGCTATTAGGGAGGACATTGTAGAGTGAATTAGCTGCTCAAGTGGACATGGACAACAGGGCAGATTTTACATTATAATTACACCCCTGCCTGAAGCTGTGCTGACAGTGGGAGAGAAGGATAAAGATTGAATGAGATGCATAAATGCATGGGTATTTATAGCCCTCATCATCCAAAACATTTGACAAATGACATTTCTATATTTTATCAAATAGTCAGTTTTGTTATTCGTGTAGGCTACTGTAAATTATCCTTTGATCATCCTTTTACTCTGCTAATCAAATTTACAAATAAAATTCATTGAATGATACACTGTAATGTTTTTACTTGAAGAGAAGGCTGTGTTGCCATATACTCAAGCATATGCCATTGTAGAACAGTGCTAGAGGTTACATATACTTGGCTCTATCAGCCGGGGTCCAAAATTAACACCCGCCAAGCGCCAAATGCAGGTAGATTTTACGTTTGGCGAGTAAAACTCAGAAGGCTATCTGCCACACTGGCGGGTAAATGTTTGTACCCAATATTTCCCTCTTATTGTAATCAGAGCGGGCGGAGAGCGGCGCTGCTAAGTTTTGTTGCACCACAACAGAAAAACAGAATATTTTTATGACATTCAATTTTATTTTTTTTACCAAGCTTAGCGCATATTCCATCGCGCAAAGTATACTATCGCACGAGCATCAGAGCAGAGCAAAAACGTCCTGCAACCGATGTTGAAAGTAACAAGCTAGCGAGTGAGGTCAGAGAAAAGTAACATGCTGTGTCTGTGCACGCGCACGTTTATGTTCAAATGTCAGCAAGTGGCTGTCACATTGATGTAAAGAAGGTAGCCATTGTCTGAGTGATGTCACAACTTGATAGCTACAATGGGTTAGCGTCGAGCAGGCAACATTTAAGATTCGGCAGCAACAATAAGACCTCCGGTTTTCATATTTTGCATTCAAAATAAAAGTCTGCGGTGAAACGTTATACATTTGGCAGCAACAATAAAACTTCTGATTTTTGTATTTTGCCTTCAAAATAAATGTGTATTGTGTACATTTTCAAAGGAATAACTATGTGGGGTAAAATTTAAATAGAACTACTATTGAAATTACTATAAATAATACATTATGTAAGGTAAAGAATATTATAAGGTGGAGCACATTGAGAAATGGTTTGAGCTTAAGTTAATTTAGAGAACATTTCTAATATGAAAAAAAAAATTATGTTATTGTTGTTAATTTGCTTTTGCTAATTAGCTTTGGAGAGGGATTGTGTTATAAATCTGGGAGGCGATCCATGAACTGTTTTAGTGAAAAATGTACTGTACTGAATGTACTGAAATTAATGTATATTTGACAGGAAAAGGCAAATTATTATTTTGGCCGGTAAAAAATATGCTCGGCTGGTGGATGTTTTTCATCTACCAGTCCCCTTGGCAGGTGAGGCAAAAAGTTCATTTCGGACACTGGCTGTAGCCTATGTGTTATTCATTCTTGGAAATTTATCGTGTTTATCAAGCAACCATGCTTCAGGCATATGTATGGCTGTTCATGCGTATATCGTTTGATCGTCGCAAACTGGTTGATAATGTCTCTTATTTTACCTTGTTATTTTCTCTTATTTTACGTTGTTCTAATGGATTTATCTATGACTAATTTGTACATGTACATTTGTAGGGCCTAAAACAAATTCATTAACCTTTTCAAAAAAAACAAATTATGTAATTCATAATTTTTTAGACTATATAGTTTGATAACGACAAAGTAGATGAACTGATGCAGCGGAGGAGAATGTGTATGCTAATAGGGACGATTTGTATCCTAATTATGTCAAACAGCTCTGGTGGATACTGGGGGTCTGATAGGGCCTGGTGCTTCTAGTGTAAATGTTTAATGTTTTTTTGTCATGCCCTGTTCAAAATTTATTATTAAGTGGAATTGTACAATTAATAATAAATTAATAAATAACAATTAATGTTATGGCTACGACATCTTTTAGAAGTGTACTTTTGCTTCATGAAACGCTTACAATTTATTTTTGGAGACAACTAACAACATACACTCAAATAGATGTATAATGCACCAGGGAGTACCCGGTGTTTGTTTCCCAAGTATACATGGACCCCTATAGACCCCTCACTTTCTTTCTGGTTATTAAGATGGATTTCAGGTTTTAAAATGCTTGGCCATGTTAGATTCTGTCCACTTTCGATCCATGAACAAAATCATAAAACTGGAAGTCAGGTGAAAAATTTATTAGCATGAGTCCAAGATGTTGATCTTACATGTTCTCCAATAATTCCAAAGTTGACACAGTCTTTTATGCCACAACACATAGGAGGTGGTCAATGATCATAGCAACCATTACACTGTCTATTTTCCTCCAATAAGAAAGGTTTATCCCACATAAAACACTTGTATGGTATGTTCCAATCTCCCCAATAATCCATTGGTCTATCGATAGAGTCTATAACAGTCATATGGACAACTCCTAGCAGAAGGTATGGACAGGATGTATGGATAGGATGTGTGGGGCCCATCAGTAACAGGCATCACGTCCTATCCATTGTCTTTTGTTCAGAGTTAATCAGCAGTTTCTCATGCCCGTGATCTTTCAGCCATTAGAATACAACACAGATTCATCATCATAAACATGAGTTACAATTTGTCATGTTATCATAGTTTTTTATGGTAAACAGTATCGGGGCTGCCACAGAACCTTGGGCAGTCCCTTTTTGTATCTCAATTAACTCAGATTGCATAACATCTACCATGATGGCTTGGGTTTTTTCATAGAGGTAATAGGTTGGTAATTATCAAGATCATTGCTGTCTGAACCTTCATGAAGCGGTAGCAGTAGTGCCGCTTTCCATATTTTAGGTGTTATCATTTAAATTGAACATAAGAAGTACTACTTACAGTGCCCTCCATAAGTATTGGGACAGCAATACTATTTTTGCTGTACACTCAATGTCTGTGAAAGTAGAATTATAAGAGGCTGACTGTTACCTTTTTATTTCTGGCATCTTCAAAACTTACATGTTTTATCAACCACGAATAACAATAACAAGTTCCATCCCCCCATCTCATGCAAACGAATAGGGAAAAATCTACTTAAAGCAAATGTAAAAAGTATTAAAGCTAGTATTGGGTGCAAATCCCTTGCATACTATATACAGCTCTGAAAAAATTTTAGAGACCACTGCAAAATTATCAGTTTCTCTGGTTTTACTATTCATAGGTATGTGTTTGAATAAAATGAACAGTTTTGTTTTATTCTATAAACTACTGACAACATTACTCCCAAATTCCAAATAACAATATTGTCATTTAGAGTATTTATTTGTAGAAAATAACTGATCAAAATAACCAAAAAATATGCATTGTTTTCAGACCTCAAATAATGCAAAGAAAACAAATTCATATTCAATTTTGCCGGACCGCGTAAGCGGAGCCGGCTAAGAAGAGCGAATGTCTCTTGCTGAGTGACTGACTGAGTGCCTGACTGACTACCTCTTGTTGAATAGCATAGTGGTTAGAGAAGCGGACTTGTGAACTGTAGGTCCTGAGTTCTTATCTCCTCGCAGGCGATGCGAAGTACGCATTAGGAATTATTCCGTATTGGCGAAAACTTTGCTGGCTAAAACCGAAACTTGAAACTGTATACGGTTTTATTGCGACTATTTCTGGCATGGAATAGTTCATCTTCAGTCTCGCTAGAAATTGCTCAATTCGTATGATTATTCCTAGGAAGTTAGTAGATACTAGTAAGCCTATTACTGGCTAATAAGCTGTTAAAACGGCCAGTGGCAAAAGCAATACAGTTCATAGACGCTATTTGGGGTGGAGGTAAACTTAATAAGAAACGTTAGTCAGTTTTACACAATCCTCAATGGAGTCTAGCGACTGTTGAAACGTGTAATGCCGTCGCGTAGTGGTTAAAGACAGTGCCTCTCATGTGGAAGACCTAAGTTCGAATCTATTGAGAGCAATAACATTTATTAATTATTTCTGGTAGATTCCACGATTCTCTTGTCTTTTCACTTGATGAAAAGTTATCGTCGCCTTTATTGATAGTTATTGTATAAATGTCATTCACTAATGAAAGAAAAAAGTATGTTGTTTTGACATGAAAGAAAAAAATACGTTCTTATTCCATGAAATGAAATAGCTTTGGCAGACTCGCTAGCAATTGCTCTATTCTTATGACTATTCCAGTAAGTTAGTAGATACCGGTAAATCTTATTACTGGCTAATACGCTGTTCAAACAGCCAGTGGCAAACACAATACATAGTAAGAAACGTTAGTCAGTTAACTGTATCAATGTCATTCATGAATGGCCAACTAACTATTAAAACAGCCTTTCACGTGGGCGACCCGGGTTCGAATCTCGAGGTGGCAATGTTTTCTATTGCGGGCCGGCTGAACTAGGCTTGCCTGGTTTCTTGTTCAACAACAAAATACTAATGTTTTAACTTAGGAAAAGTTGAGAAATCAGTATTTGGTGGAATAACCCTGATTTTTAATCACAGCTTTCATGGGTCTTGGCATGCTCTCCACCAGTCTGTCACATTGCTGTTGGGTGACTTTATGCCACTCCTGGCAAAAAAATTCAAGTAGCTCAGCTTTGTTTGATGGCTTGTGACCATCAGGTTCAGGTCTGGAGATTGGGCTGGCCATGACAGGGTCTTGATCTGGTGGTCCTCCACCACACCTTGATTGACCTGGTCGTGTGGCATGGAGCATTGTCCTGCTGGAAAAAACAATTCTCAGAGTTGGGGAACATTGTCAGAGCAGAAGGAAGCAGGTGTTCTTCCAGGATAACCTTGTACTTGGCTTGATTCATTCGTCAAGGACAAATCTGCCTGATTCCAGCCTTGCTTAAGCATCCCCAGATCATTACCTATCCTCCATCAAATTTCACAGTGGGTGCGAGACACTGTGGCTTGTAGGCCTCTCCAGGTCTCCGTCTAACCATTAGACGACAAGGTGTTGGGCAAAGCTGAAAATTTGACTCGTCAGAGAAGATGACCTTACTCCATTCCTCTACGGTCCAATCCTTATGGTCTTTTGCAAACTTCAGCCTGGCTCTTCTTTGCTTCTCATTGATGAAGGGCTTTTTTGTAGCTTCTCATTGATGAAGGGCTTTTTTTCTAGCACGACTTCAGCCCTGCCGCTTGGAGCCTGTTTCGAACCGCCCTCGCCTTGCACTTCATTCCAGCTGCTGTTTGTCATTCTTTTTGTAGGTTACTTGATGTCATCCTACGGTTGTTGAGTGACATTCGAATGAGTTGACGGTCATCTCGGTCAGTGGACAGTCGTTTTCGCCCTCTGCCAGTCTGTAGCTTTGTTGTCCCTGATGTTTGTAGCTTGACCTTGTTCTTATGAACCGCCGTCTTTGAAATTTTCAGGATGGAATCAACCTGACACTCACTGTAATGCTCTGCCAGTAAATCCAGAATTGAACCCTTCTTTTCCTCACTCAAAGCTTTTCTTTTCAACTCTTTTGTCATGCTGAATAGTTATTTTTTTATTCAAATTACATTTGAGGTACTACTTGCCCTGTTTTTGCCATCCAGCTGGTCCTATTGCAAGAGGATAGTGATGACCACAGCAGTGGTTTTATACTTTTCCTTGTTAAATTACATTTGTTTCAGGTAATCACCTAATCAGTACCTCATAAAGTAAAATGAGGTGTGCCTGTGTTGGAATTTAACAGACACTGGAATGGAATGGCCATACATGTAGAGATGCTGATTTAAGAAAAATTAGGAGTAGTCTCTTAATTTTTTCCAGAGCTGTATATATATTTTTTTATTAATTAGAGATTACAACAACAGCAGAAACAGTTGACCTTTGAAAAAACAGCAATGGAAGTAAAATAAAATGACAAAAAACAAAAAATAATTTAAAATAATAAGACTACACATGTATCACTATAAACTAACACTAGAGGGGAATAAAAGTCCACATAAATAGATTTAAATTAGTACAGATTGTTAGTTTTAATTGCATTTGTTTAAAACAATTTTGAATTGAAAAAATATACTGTTTGAGCTCTCCATTAAAAGCAATATAGCATGGTTTCTTTCCCGTGAACTTGCATCTGTGAATATGATATTTGGCCATAATAATGATGAGATGAATCATATACACACAAATGTTTTTCTTTAATATCTGTTAGCCCAAACAATACATCTTTCCAAAACAAAAATCAACCTCAATATTTTCAGTAACAAACTTACATTTTTTAACAAATGGACAATGCAAGAATAAATGCACAACAGATTCTTCACTTTCATTACAAAAACTACAGATACATCAGTCTTTCTTAAAAAAATTAATTTTAAGAAAAATTTAATTTTCTTAAACATTTAATATAGCTCTTGGCTGGATAATAATAATAAATTTAATTTGGGGAACGCCTTTCAAGACACTCAAGGACATCTTACATGTGGAATAGGCCTAGAAACGGTGAAGTACAACACAAAAACATAAGATTAGTGCATTAAAACATTTAAAACTGAGATCCGAGAACCATGTTGAAAGGAGAGAGAATATGGGAAGGGTGAGAAGAGGATATTAAACCTGTGTCAAAAGGGTATATGAAAAGGAGATAGAAAAAGGATAAAGTAATGATTGTGTCGGGACTGAGGAAGAGTTGAGAGCTAGAGTTATATGCAACCTGAAAGAGGTGGGTTTTGAGAAGTTTTTTTTGAATGTGTTGATTGTGTCTGGCACTCACTGAGGAGAGACGGAATTAGGGGGTAACCAGGAGACCGGCAGAGGAGGAGCGGAGGGAGTGGGAGGGGACATAGATTGGGAGAAGGTCTGTGAGGTAGGAGGGAGCCAGGTTGTGGAGGGCTTTGTATGTCAGGAGGAGTGTTTTGAAGTTAATGCGGTGTTGGACAGGTAGCCAGTGTAGTTTAATGAGGATTGGTGTGATGTGCTCTATTGAGTTGGTGCCAGTGAGAATTCTGTCTGCAGAGTTCTGGACTTGTTGTAGTCGGTTAATGAGTTTGTTGGGTTAATGAGTTTGTTGGTGAAGAGTAGTGGACCTAGCACCGACCCTTGGGGTACACCATGAATGAGAGACGCACACGCTGATCTGTGACTTTTTACTTGGACATATTGTTGACGATAAGAGGAAAACCAGGAAAGTGCAACACCTGTGACACCAACACCAGCCAAACGTTCCATGAGGATTGGATGGGAGATTGTATCAAAGGCTGCACTAAGGTCTAGGAGAACGAGGATAGAGAGCAGGCCTGAGTTAGTTGCACAAAGGAGGTCATTGTTTATTTTGACCAGGGCTGTTTCAGTGCTGTATTGTGAACGGAAGCCAGACTGGAAAGGTTCATGGAGGTTATTTGAGTTAAGATGGTTTTGCAGTTGGACAGCTACTACCCTCTCCAATGTTTTCGAGAGGAAGGAAAGATTGGAGATGGGACGGTAGTTGTCCATGATATCTGGGGAAGCATTCATTTTTTTAAGGATGGGGGTCACTGCAGCAATCTTCAGACAGGTAGGTACAACTCCTCTGGTGAGAGAGGAGTTAATTACACCAGTGAGTAGTGGGGATATGGAGGGAAGGTCTGCTTTGACAATGCTGGTGGGGAGAGGGTCAAGTTGACAGGTGGATGGTTTGGATTTGGAGATCGGTTCAGTGATAAAAAGTTCAGTAGGCAGGGTGAAGTCAGAGAGGCAGGTGGAGTATGGCTGGGCCTCTTGATATATTCATCCAGAACAGGTTGTGAATGGGGGTATTGAGAGGTGGTAATTGTTGATAGATGTTGTGGATTTTGGCATTGAAGAAGTTTAAGAATTTGTTGCACATTTCAGGGGAGGGGTCGTCAGGGAGGTTGTCAGGAGGTTGACGTAAATGTTTGACTGGAAAAGAGGACTTTTGAGTTTTTGCCTGAGTTAATTACGTCTGAATAGTATGGTGTTCTAGCAGATGAAAGGGTGGTTTTATAGTTTATCAAGTGTTCTTTGTATTCTTGAAATTGGGTTTCTAGTCCTGATTTTTTGTAGGCACGCTCAAGGTGGCGTCCAAGGGCTTTTGATTGATGGAGCTCAGGGGTGTACCAGGGGGCAGTGTGAGTGAAGGAAACTATATGGGTTTTGAGGGGAGCAAGGGTGTCCAGGCAGAAGGAAAGGCAGTCATTGTAATGGGTGACGAGTTCTGAGGGGGACTTTGAGACAGGGCTGGGGTATGAGTTAATCAGACTCACAAGGTCAATGGGGTTTATGCTTTTTTACATTTCTAAATGTGATGGTATGGTGGATTTGTTTCTTGGGGAGGGGGGCAGGGATTTCGAACAGAATAGTTTTGTGATCGGAAATGGGTAAGAGCCAATCAGTAATGTTGTAGGGTGAAACACCTGTGGAGCAAACTAAGTCTAAAGTGTGACCTTTGTTGTGAGTAGGGAAGGTGACATTTTGAATGATGTCTAAACTGTCAAGTAGGGAAATAAAATCAGCAGCGAAGGTACAGCTGGCAACTTTATCTACATAGATATTAAAATCACCAGCAAGCAGTACATTGGGAGACAGCACAAACAGAGGTGAATAGAGATGACAGTTCTGTAAGAAACAAGACAGATGGTTTTGGTGGTCGATAAATAGTTAAGAAGATCAGAGGTTGGGGACCAGAGAGTTTAACAGCAAGGCATTCAAATGAAGTGAGATGTGGTATGCTATTAAATTTGAGCTTGTCATGGAACAGTACAGCAACTCCGCCCCCTCGCCCAGTAGAGCGAAGTTGGCTGATGTAGGAGTAACCGGGAGGAATTGCTTGATTGAGATGATAAAATTCATTAGGCTGTTGCCAGGTTTCCATGAGGAACATTATGTCCAGCCTTTTTTCTGTGATAAACTCATTTAATAGTAGGGCTTTGTAAGAGAGAGACCGGATATTGAGCAGTGCAAGTTTAAAACATTTGCTAATATTTACAAAGGTCGACACCTTGCTAACCAGGCGGAGAACACTATGCCTAATGGCAACCTGGCGATTACGATGGACATGCCGGTGGATAGACCAGAAAGAAGGGATGGCAGAAGTCTTACTTTGTGAGACATTACGACGGGAGCCACGGTGAATATAACCTTGGTCTGCGGAGAATGTCGGTGTGAGCAAACAGGTCCGGTGGAGCCCGATAACGTAGCGAATGTAGGAGTAGTAGCTCAGTAACAGAATATTTCATTGTTACGGTAGAACTGGTGGCCAGGTAGAGGATAATACACCAGAGAAGTAAATTAATCCACTGTGTCAATGAAGAGGAATGCCAGGCAGGCAGACTGAGGAGGAAGCTGCAGTGGAGTTTGTATGTCCACACATTCACAATAGGCACGGCGGAAGGGCAAGTGCAGGAGATCATCTCAGTTAGGCCGGAAATCGGCAGACCCTCCTGGGAGAAAATCACCATGGCACATCCGAGCAGTAGCAAGAGCCGCTCTGAAGCTCCGAACCAGGCCTGCAGTGAAGACCCAGTGGAAAGGTGGGGGACTATTAGTCCAGGACAGGTAGATTGATAAGTAGACGATTCTCAGCAACGGAGTTAAAAGACAGAAAAAAACAGATGGACATTATCTAGCAATTCTATCTGTCCCAAAAAAAAAATATTCCCCAGGTAGAGAAGCGGCAGCATGCTCTCTCCCGGAAGTAAATTAATCCACAGTGTCCAATAGCATTTATGGATGAGTTTAAAGGAAATGTCCTTCACTTTATTGGTAACTAAGTATATAGGTTAAAGCAAGAATTTCTTCCAAACTATATCAGCCACAAATCGATTCCAGTAAGGAATAAAATAAGGTACCGTAGTAATTTATCTCTGATACAAAGCTCTAATAGAACTTATTTCTAAAAATTTTGGAGAAGCAAATTTTGCCTATGGGCGAAAACCTTTTACAAGGTTTTGTACAGAGGGCAATTGTTGCAGTGTAACCCTAGGTTGAGATTTAAAAAGCATATAAACACCAGAGTGTATCGCGCCAAAGATTTTGCATAATCCCCAGGTGTTACAGGTATCCCCTATTTAGAGAGAAACTCTTCATAGGTGAAAAGACCATTCTTATTTCATAACTGATCTACCAGCAAAATATTATTACAGAACCAATTTTCCATTAAGAGAGATTTGTGTTTATATAAAATGTTATTGTTATTCAAGATAAAATAGTTATGAGGCAAAAAAAAATGTGTATATGAGAGACCATGCCAAAAAAGCCTGTCAATGATACACAGATAATTTTAAAGGAAGTTACAAACAAGAAGAAGGTTGAAGCCACCAAGGTTAGACACATGGAGTGGTATAATATTCCAAACAGAAAAAGGGTTTCCAAGAAATTGCTTCAGCCAATTTATCTTAAAAGTATTATTTAGTACAAAAATCCAAGAAATTTAGTCCACCATTTTCATAGGAATTAATGATAACTTTTTTCTCATATAATGTCTTATTTTTCCAAATGAAATTGAACAACATTTTGTCTATCTCCTTTAGTAGCTTATTATCAAGATGCAACACTAAAGCTGCATATGTCAAAGCCCGAGATTCTTTCTGCCTTAGAAAATAATACACTACTTCTCAGCGAAAGATCTCTTAATAGCCATTGATTTAATTTGGGTTTCAGCAGTTCACTGGTGAAACCCTATTGTGTTTGTTCCAGTTCATTATTATTAGGGTTTCAGCAGTTCACTGGTGAAACCCTATTGTGTTTGTTCCGGTTCATTATTTTTAGGGTTTCAGCAGTTCACTGGTTGTGTTTGTTCCAGTTCATTATTATTATTATTAGGTATTCAGCAGTTCACTGGTGAAACCCTATTGTGTTTGTTCCGGTTCATTATTATTATTAGGGTTTCAGCAGTTCGTTGGTGAAACCCTATTGTGTTTGTTCCGGTTCATTATTATTATTATTAGGGTTTCAGCAGTTCACTGGTAAAACGCTATTGTTTTTGTTAGTGTTATTATTATTTGTCTGCCGTTTTAAGGTGTTTTTGCAGATTCCCGTGAGATTTAATGGCGCAAAAGGGCCTAATGGCGTTAAAGGGCCTAAATTTGCACGGTAGTACAGATCCATGGCCCGCAACTTAAAACAACCACATGGTGGTGCTATTGAGATTTTCCACATATGCTACCTCACCACGCTCACCTTTCAGTTAGAGCCTTGAAAAGAGATGGATAAGTCCATCTCCTCTTATGGAACATATTTGCTATTGGGATCCATTAACTTTTCTGTTATGTTATTTCAGCCATTTTGATTTTGTGAAAAAGACTTAAAACGCTACTCCTATGGCACCAAGTGACCGACATTCACGTAGTTTTGTATTCGGCATCTAAGGACAAAGGCCATCAAACGCTATATAAGGCAGGCCCGTAGGTAAAAACAAACATGGCCGCTATTGACCAATAAAAATGTGCAGGGGCATGGTTTTGCACATTTATGCACACAACTACTACAAGGATAATGATATTATAATTCTCCTTGGTCCATATGTTGACAAAGATGATAGGACAAAAATGTTTTTTTTAATCAACCACACGGTGGCGCTATTGAGGTTTTCCTCATATGCTACCTCACCACGCTCACCTCGTTTCAGTTAGAGCCCTGAAAAAGAAATGGATAAGTCCATCTCCTCTTATGGAACATATTTGCAATTGGGATCCATTAACTTTTCCGTTCTGTTTTTTTTGGCCATTTTGAATTTGTGAAAAAGACTTAAAACGCTACTCCTATGGCACCAAATGAGTGATATTCAGGTCTTTAAAATCTATAGTAAGCAGACCAGTTTGTCAAAAAAACATGGCCGCTATTAACCAATGAACTTGTGCATGGGCGTGGTTTTGCATAAATAGGCACGTAACTCCAACAGGCATAATGGTATTATAATTCTATTTGTTGCATATGCTGACAACCATGAGATGACAAAAATGAGTGCAAGCAATATTCAATCCACCACATGGTGGTGATTTGGGGATTTTTACATTTGCCAGCTCACCACGCTCACCTCGTTTGAGTTTCAGCCCTGAACAGAGGTAGTTAAGTCCATCGCCAAAAAAGGAACATATTTGCAATTGGGATCCATTAACATTTCTCTTATGGTTTTTCGGCCATTTTGAATTTGTGAAAAACCCTTAAAACACTTCTCCTATGGCACTAAAAAATGTCCGATATTCACATGACTTAACATTTGGCATCTATGGTCAAAGGTCTTCAAAATGTATATATACCAGGTCAGTAAGAAAACATGGCCGCTATTGACCTATGAACTTGTATAGATGTGTGGTTTTGCGCATATAGGCACATAATTCCTACACGCTTAATCAGATTTTATTTTTACTTCACAATCTTTAGACGACAATGTGTGCAAGCACTTTTCATTTAATCACACAGTGGCACTATTTAGTTTTTTGACATGTGTAACCTTACAAACGCTCACCCCGCTTGAGTTAGAGCCCTGAAAAGAGGTAGTGAACTCCATCTCGTTACATAGAACGTATTTGCCATTGGAACCCATTAACTCCATCATTTTGAATATGTAAAAACTCTCAAACTTCATTCCTCAAGCACCAAATGACCGATCTTAATGTTATTTCATATTTTGCCTGTACCTATGAAGATCTTTACATTTATATGAACAAAATCTGTTTGTGTAAGAACCTTGCCACTGTTGACCAACGAACATGTGCAGGGCCTAGTTTTGCTCATATTAGCACACAACTCATACCCCAAAAATAATACTATAATTCTACTTGGTAGGCTTGTTTACAATCATGAAACAACCAAATGGGACCAAGCAATTTCCAATGAACTAAAAGGTGGCGCTATTCAGTTGGCCAGATTTGCAAGCTCACATTTCTCACTGTGTGAGTAAAAGTCTGAAAAGAGGTATGTAAGGTAATCTCACAAATAAAATGTTTGCCATTGGAAGCCTTAATGTCCACCATGATGGACAGTTTGAAAAAATAATCCATGCCACATTTGGTACTACTGCGTTCAAATGTGTTTCTCAGCACAAATGGTGCAATAAGAATGTCAAGTGCTGTTTGCTGAAACCCGCTCAATGCTGCTTGCAGCTTTAATTATTAAGGTTTCAGCAGTTCACTGGTGAAACCCTATTGTGTTTGTTCCGGTTCATTATTAGGGTTTCAGTAGTTCACTGGTGAAACCCTATTGTGTTTGTTCCGGTTCATTATTAGGGTTTCAGCAGTTCACTGGTGAAATCCTATTGTGTTTGTTCCGGTTCATTATTAGGGTTTCAGCAGTTCACTGGTGAAACCCTATTGTGTTTGTTCCGGTTCATTATTAGGGTTTCAGCAGTTCATTGGTGAAACCCTATTGTGTTTGTTCCGGTTCATTATTATTATTAGGATTTCAGCAGTTCACTGGTGAAACCCTATTGTGTTTGTTCCAGTTCATTAGGGTTTCAGCAGGTCACTGGTGAAACCCTATTGTGTTTGTTCCAGTTCATTATTAGGGTTTCAGCAGTTCATTGGTGAAACCCTATTGTTTGTTCCGGTTCATTATTATTATTAGGATTTCAGCAGGTCACTGGTGAAACCCTATTGTGTTTGTTCCAGTTCATTATTAGGGTTTCAGCAGTTCATTGGTGAAACCCTATTGTGTTTGTTCCGGTTCATTAGGGTTTCAGCAGATCACTGGTGAAACCCTATTGTGTTTGTTCCAGTTCATTATTAGGGTTTCAGCAGTTCACTGGTGAAACCCTATTGTCTTTGTTCCGGTTCATTAGGGTTTCATCAGTTCACTGGTGAAACCCTATTGTGTTTGTTCCGGTTCATTATTATTATTATTATTATTATTCCGGGAAAAAAAAGGGTGTTTTTTGCAATTTTTTTGCAAGGTCCCCAAATTTTTATGGTAGTAAAGGGCCAAGGGCCGCAACTTCTGGTGCAGTGGCATGCATGTCGGCCTCATGGTGGCGCTGTCACAAGCCTCCGAAGTTGCACTTTTTGCAAGCTCAACACGCCCACCCCTTGTGACCTAGAGACTTGAAAATTGGTACATAGGTGTATCTCCTCATGATGAACATTTTTGCCATTGGGACCCATGAAGTCCGCCATGATGGATTTTCCGCCATTTTGGATTTTTTGAAAAACACCAAAAAATTAACTCCTCTGGCACCAAATGTCCGATCTTCACGTACTCTCATATTTGGCATCTAGGGACCATGGTCTTCAAAAGTTATATCAGCCAGACCATTATGTCAAAAAACATGGATGCTATTGACCAATGAACATGTGAGGGGGCATGGTTTTGCAAATATATAAACACATCTCCTACAAGGATAATGGTATAATAATTCTACTTGGTGCATATGTTGACAAGGACTATACAGAAAAAATGACTGCAAAGATTTTTTTATCAACCACTCGGTGGCGCTATTGAGGTTCCACACATTTGCAAGCTCACCATGTTTAAAATAAAATCTTGAAAAGAGGTATATAAGTCCATCTCCTCCCAAGGAACATATTTGCAATTGGGGCCCATTAAGTCAGGCGTAATGTTTTTTCGGCAATTCTGAATTCATGAAAAATGCTTCAAACGCTACTTCTATAGCATCCAAAGACAGAAGTTAGGTGTGATTTCATTTGGTACACATGATCAGGGTTATGAGTTTAGTTTTTATAAAAGATGTGTCCATTTGGCCACATGGGGGTACTAGTGAAAATGAAAAACCATACATGTAATATTGTTTAGATCTATGGACATGAGTTGGATATGTGTCCTATTGGAAAAACTGCAATCTGGCTACTAATAGCTTAATGCTGAAACCCGCTAAATGCTGCTTGCAGCTTTAATTTTCTTTGAGTTTTTTGTATAAAAGGAGAAGAATTTGAGCAGATTCTTCTAAGTTGGTCCTTGGTAAGTTGGTCCTTGGTAATTATTATTCCCAAATACACAACTTCATTTTTAATTGGAATATTATAGAGCAAAGAGGAAGAGCTCTCCTTTACAGACATAAGTTCACATTTATTTATATTCAAGTGCAGACCAGACGCCTCTGAGAATTCCTTAATTGCTTTTATAGCAACAGGAACTTGATTTTCATTCTTCAGAAATAGTGTGGTGTCGTCTGCCAGCTGCGTCATTACTAGTTCTTTGCCAAGTAGAGCTATACCTTTCACTGCACTAGATTTAATATGGTCTGCCAACAACTGAGCCACTAATAGGAAAAGATAGGGGGAGGTGGGGCATTCCTGCCTAATACCTCTAGACAACTTGAATCTAGGGGAAGTGCCACCCATTCATTTAATAGAACTTTTACTATTCATATAACCTTGCGAACAATAACAGCATTGAGTCTGTGACCCATTGACATTACCAAACTCTTGGTATCATCCTTTGAGATGCATTCTTTTACTGCAGCCATTTTGAGCTGTTGCTTGTTTTGGGGAGTTTATGACTTCCGTCTCCTCTTCAGCATGTGAAATGCATGTTGAGTCGGATTTAAATCCGGAGATTGGCTTGTGTGAACAGGCATATGGCTGAGCATGCGCTCGATATACATAAAACAGACAATGCCTTCAGCGGGACAGCACAAAATATTACCTTGAGACGTGATGTTCCAATAAAAAGTAGACTTGTATTATTTATGTTCAACACTTACAGACAAACAAAATGAATGGTTCGACTCGAGGTGATACCATCAAACGATAAGGAAAAACAGCTCGCTCATAAAACAGCTGGTTATATAAAACAAAACCAACAATTTAACCAAACACTACACTTGCTTCCGCCATGATTTCCACCTTAGTACCCCTCTGTCCCCATCTGCCTCGTCAGTCCAGTCCTTAAAAGAACATACAGAATTAGTGACTCGGTGGCATCAGGTGAGTGCATTAGTGGTAGCTGTACTGAGGCATACCTCCAGGGGAGGGCACAGTCAGACCGCTTGATCCACAAGATCCCTCACACTTGAATAGTTTAAAACTTTCAGGACACAATCTCCACAATGCTTTGGAGGTGGTGTGCTTTGGATCATCTGTGGTTCCTTTTTTTTCTCCAAACATTTGCCTTCCCATAACCTTCATCACATCTGTCCATAAAACTGTCTGATCTCTGTTCTTTTTAGCAGATTCTAATTTGACCTCTCTGTTTTTGATGCCAATCAGAGGTGCCATATGAGATTCCACCTCGCTAGTGGAGGCTGCATTGTTGCACACTTGCTCAAAGGGGCCAATCGCGGGTCTAATTAACCCTTACACCCTAATCCCTTAATAAAGGTTTCTTAGCTGCAACACGTTCATGATTGGCAAAATGTTTTCTTATGGTTGAACCATGTACTTCGGTGCCAGATAATAAAAATGCGCTATGCTGCGACAGGCAACCATAAACAATCATAACTGAACTTAACAAATTGCCGTTATTATTATTACTGGTTCTAGTTTTACAGTTTACTGCAGTTCTGCTTGTGGTTTGTCCAAGTGCTGTTGCCGTACCCCAGTTGGTCGACTGTTGTTGGTAGGTACAATCAATGTCAAACATTGTACAGTCGTGGCCAAAAGTTTTGAGACTGACACAAATATTAATTTTGACAAATTTTGCTGTCTCAGTTCTTATGATGGCAATTTGCATATACTCCAGAATGTTATGAAGAGTGACAGATGAATTGCAATTAATTGCAAAGTCCCACTTTGCCATCAAAATTAACTTAATCCCCAAAAAACATTTCCACTGCATTTCAACCCTGCCACAAAAGGACCAGCTGACATCATGTTAGTATTCCTTTCATTAACACAGGTGAGAGTGTTGACAAGGACAAGGCTGGAGATCACTCTGTCATGCTGATTGAGTTAGAATAACAGACTGGAAGCTTTAAAAGGAGGGTTGTGCTTGAAATCATTGTTCTTCCTCTGTTAACCATGGTTACCTGCAAGGAAACACGTGCCGTCATCATTGCTTTGCACAAAAAGGGCTTCACAGGCAAGGATATTGCTGCTAGTAAGAGTGCACCTAAATCAACCATTCATCGGATCATCAAGAACTTCAAGGAGAGAGGTTCAATTGTTGTGAAGAAGGCTTCAGGGCGCCCAAGAAAGTCCAGCAAGTGCCAGGACCGTCTCCTAAAGTTGATTCAGCTGCGGGGCATCACCAGTGCAGAGCTTGCTCAGGAATGGCAGCAGGCAGGTGTGAGTGCATCTGCACGCACAGTGAGGCGAAGACTTTTGGAGGATGGCCTGGTGTCAAGAGGGGCAGCAAAGAAGCCACTTCTCTCCAGGAAAAACATCAGGGACAGACTGATATTCTGCAAAAGGTACAGTAATTGGACTGCTGAGGACTGGGGTAGTAATTTTCTCTGATGAATCCCCTTTCCGCTTGTCCGGAGAAGACAAGGTGAGCGCTACCATCAGTCCTGTGTCATGCCAACAGTAAAGCATCCTGAGACCATTCATGTGTGGGGTTGCTTCTCTGCCAACGGAGTGGTCTTACTCACAATTTTGCCTAAGAACACAGCCATGAATAATTCACAGCCATGAATCAATCAACCATCACTAACATTATCTATCATAGCTAAGTTACCTGGAAAGCTAATTAGCCACACATTCACCCAGCGACCAAGAATGGTGCTCTTGTGCGTATTCTACTAAGGTTAATGTCTTACATTTATGATTTTGCTAGATGTCAGAAAGCCCACGTGAAGTCTGAGTAAAGAGTAAATCATGTTGTGCTTCATGTGTAATTTATGCAGACCGTAGTCGTTTTCATTAATTGTATATTCGTATAGTATACTGTATAGCTGTATTTGCTTAAATTAAATAAATAGCATTATTAGTGTTTGTTTGATTGAAGTGCAAGGAGTTTTATTAGTCAGCTTTCATTCACAGTGAGTGTCATCATGAGCAAGAGGAAGGATGGCAGTGACATTCATTAGTTTTTTTGGGCAGCCTCAGAAAATAAAAGTAAGCTAAAAGCAGTGAGAAAATGAGTACCAGTCAGATGATAGAAGTGTACAGTAGAACAAGAGGTGAGTCAATGTTTGATATAATAATCATTGCCATTCAGATCAGAAATGGTTAATAATCCATTCCTGAACATCATGGCAAGAAACACCACTTGTTTACTGATAGTATTTATTTCATGTTTACTCTGGTGCGTTCAGAGTAAAGAGAGGGAGAAAGGAAGAGCATGAGGATGCCAACAGGGCAGGGCGAGCAGGTGACATGGTGAGTGAGAAAAGGAGCAAATATTGATGACCAATCTGATATTGCCATGTTGGTGTTGTTCCGACGACATCATAATTAATGTTGGCACAACTGAGGTTAGGCTTAGGCACAGGTACCATTGAGGTTAAGTTTAGGCAAAGGTGTCTCTGAGGTTAGGGTAGGTCAAAGGGTGGGGGGCAAGGGAATATTCTAACTTTGGACTGGGGTAACCAACTAACTCCAGGTCAGTTGCAATGATGGTCCTGGAGCAATATTAATTTTGATGTTGTAGGAACAACAACACGGTGGTATCAGATTGTGTAAATATTTATGGTTAAGAGTTATAAATATTTTAAACATTTTTTAATGTTTTTCTGGGGGGGGGGGACCCCAGACCCCCGGTTGATTTCGTTCCCCCCAATGTTGACTCATGGCTACAGCCTTGCTTTTATGTACTTTTCATGAAATGCAGTAAGTTTTTTGGGTATTCCACTGTGTTTCCTGACTTCATCATGCCCAATTTCTTAATTTCTTTATGATATTTCATCTGGGCATCCTACAAGATATCAATTACCTTTTGGACAGAAGACATTCTGACTTTTCATTGTAGTAATGTTTGTTTTAATTCTGCTGTTATAGCCTAGTGTTTTTACTGGCAAAGATACACTTAGTGCCAAGATAAATAGCTAGAGTTAGGGAAAAGTTTTACGGTGTGTCCTTTGATTTGAAGAATGTTCTTTGTTCAAGCTGGGAATGAAAACCTGGGGACACAAGGACCCAGGGCAAATTGTAGGTTTTTTGAGCAGATACGGCCACTAGAACTCCTGAATTGATTTGTGCTTCATCTCCCCTCCGATAAAGTATGGAGGAGGAGCCCAGAGTAGTCGTTATTGACAATTTTTGATTTTGTTCCCTTTGTCCTTTTGACACAGTCCAGGATTCTTTTCTTCTCTTGTATCACCTGTTTCGTTTATTCTGATTAGTCATTGGTTCTGAAAAGAAAAAGAAAACACCACTCTTAATATGTTCTTGAACTTTTCTCTGGTCTCTTTATTTTAGTGGTCCTGCTTTGATTTGGTTATTTTAGTTGAGGTGATATCCAAGCCATTACTCTATTTATTACACAATATACATTTTTTTGTTGTAAATATCTTCATATTTCGCATTTAATTTGATGCACTTCAAGATTATTCTAGTCTTAACACAAATCCAAATGCAATAACTTAATTATATCATTTGCTCTGCTCACATTCCCAACATTTGGGTTCATCATTTCTGACCATCAATATATAGTACTTTATTTATTTTATTTGATTATTAACTAAAATCATCACAATTTGACCTATTTTTTTTTTACCTAGGAGTATGGTCATGTTAGTTAGATGGATAATATCCACCATTTCTTTTTTTTCCTACCTTTTAGGATCGAGACCTCAGTCTGCCATCTGAAAAACTAGATCAAGTAAGTCAATCTCATGGATGCAATGGCTTCATAATCCTTATGTTTTTTAGTTTGTTATATAAAAGTGGCATGGCCAGAAACTGCAAAAGTCTACTTTCATGATTTAAAAATAAATAACAATTATCATCCTATTTGCATGCTGACATTTTAGCCTGGACAAAGTGGTCAAACACACAATTATAATTTGGCAGGGAAAATCTCTCCACTGTTAAAAAATTTGGACTTGCATTTTCTCCCATGTTCCTATACGTCCTCACTCTGCGAACTGAAATAGCAGCTTGAAAGGCTTATTATTGTAAGTTGGCTAAATAATAGTTGTAAGCTTCTGCGTCTTGTAAGAACGTACTGCTGCAATGTGGTTTTGACTGCAACCTGCTTTTTCAGCAAAAAATCACCACTTTCCTGTTCAATAAAGCGTAACATGCTTGAAGGAAATATTAAATAAAGAAATGATTGGCAGGGATGACTGGCTGGGACTGTGATTATGGACTGTTGTCTTTGGACCCCACAAACAGTCTCTCATGCTGGATAAAATGTGCAAAGATGGCCAACTTTTTGAAGTCATTGGTTTGATGGATGAAAACATCATGTCTGGTTTTGTTTATGACATTAAAAGATAAGGTGTGTGTGTGTAACATGTTGTTTAACAGTACAGTTACTTTGTGGTCCCACAACCACTGTAAAAAGTAATGCTTTACAGAACTTTAAATTAATTTTAAATGTGATGGCTGAACTCCCCAATGTCAAGGATGACAGTATCACACTCATTTAGACACAGTCCTTTGCCTTTCACTTTATCAGGTGAATTTGGCGCAGCATTTGAGAGACTCCAGAGAGAAGAGTAAACAGCTGTCTGAGGAGGTGAAAGAGCTCAATCAACGACTTGCTGAAGCCCAGGGGGATAACAAGGTACCTTCCTGGTTGGGGTTAAGATTTAAATTTTTCTAAATTCAAGAAGTAAAAACATTTCAATTCCAGTTACCCTAACCGAAAAGCTATGAGAAATTAAACTAAGAGACAGGGTAGCATGGTGTATAACCCCGTTTCCAAAAAAGTTGGTAAGCTCTGTAAAATGCAAATATAAACAGAATGCAATGATGGGCAAATCATTTAATACCTGTATTTAATTGAAAATATACTGCTCAAAAAGATTAAGGAAACACTTAAATCACACTGGGTTTCGATGAACAAAATTTATTAAAGATCAAAATCTTTACTGTACATTCTGTAATTCGTTGAAAACCAAATGACATAACAATGGTCAATGGAAACCAAAATCACCAACCAATTGAGGGCTGGATTCAAACTTGCACTGAAAATCAAAGTAAACATTTGAAACCACAGGTTGTTCCAACTTGTATGAATTTCATTACGGCAACTCGTAATGTGACTCAGTAGTGAGTATGGCCCCCACGTGCCCGTATGCACTCCCAACAAAGACTGGGCATGCTCCTGATGAGACGGCAGATGGTGTCCTTGGGGATCTCCTCCCTGACCTGGATCAGGGCATCAGTGAGCTCCTGGACTGCCTGTGACGCTACCTGGCAGTGTCTGATGCACCGATGCATTTCATCACGGCACCAAACAGCAGTCAGGGTACCGTTGGCTAGTGCAACCCTCCAAGGATATGCTTCCCAAGACCATCACTGATCCACTGCCAAACCGGTCATGCTGGATGATGTTGCAGGCAGCATAATGTTTGCCACTGTCACCAGACTCTTTCACGTCTGTCACGTGCTTAGTGTGAACCTGCTCTCATCTGTGAAGAGAATGGGGCACCAATGGCGGACCTGCCAATTCAGCTGGATTGCCTGTGCAACCTGAATGGGCTGCAGGTACCGCCTCATGCTACCAGTAGTGACAAGGACACTAGCAAAACGCCAAAATATAGAAGAAACTGTCAGGAAGGATAAGGAGAGAGAAATTATCTTTGGCCACCACCTGCCAAAACCATTCTCTTTTTGGGGGTTGTCTTGCTGTTGCCACTCCAGTGCACCTGTTGTCACTTTCATTTGCACCAAAACAGGTGACATTGATTCACGATCGCTTATGCTTCCTAACTGGACAGATTGATAGCCCTCAAGTTTAATTTACTTGGTGTTATACTGTGATGATTACGTGTTCTCTTAATTTTTTTGAGCAGTGTAGTATGAGGACAACACATCAAATGTTGAACCAGAGAAATGTTATTGTTTTGGGGAAAATATATGCCCATTTTGAATTTGATGCCTGCAACATGTTTAAAAAAAGTTGGGTAGGGGCATGTTTTTACTGCGTGGCATTTCCTCTTCTTTTAACAACACTCTGTAAGCATTTGGGAACTGAGGAGACCAATTGCTGTAGTTTTGAAAGTAAAATGTTTTCCCATTCTTGCTTGATATAGGATTTCAGCTGCTCAACCAGTTGGGTGAGTCTCCTTTGTCGTATTTTTCGTTTCATAAAACGCCAAATGTTTTCCATGGGTTACAGGTCTGGACTGCAGACAGGCTTGTTTAGCACCCGGACTCTTTTACTATGGAGCCATGCTGTTGTAGTACGTGCAGAATGTGGTTTAGCATTGTCTTGCTAAAATAAACAAGGCCTTCGCTAAAAAACACGTTGTTGGGATGGCAGCATATGTTGCTCCAAAACCTGTATGTATTGTTCAGCATTAATGGTGCCTTCACAGATGTGCAAGTCTTCCAAGCCATTTGCACTAATGCACCCCCATACCATCACGGATGTTGGCTTTTGAACTGTGCTCTGATAACAAGCCGGATGGTCCCTTTCCTTTTTAGCCCGGTGGACGCAGCGTCCATGTTTCCCAAAAAGAATTTCAAAATCTGATTTGTCAGGCCACAGGACAGTTTTCCACTTCGCTTCTGTTCATCATAAATGAGCCAGAGAACCTGGTGGTGTTTCTGGATCTTGTTAATATTTAGTTTCCTCTTTGCATGGTAGAGTATCAACTTGCATTTGTGGATGCAGTGATGTACTGCATTCACAGACAATGGTTTTCGGAAGTGTTAGTGAGCCCATGCAATGATTTCCACTACAGAATTGTGTCTGTTTTTAATGCAGTGCCGTCTGAGTGCCCAAAGATCACAGCAATTTGTTTTCAGGCTTGTCCCTTGCGTTCAGAGATTTGCCTGGATTCTCTGAATCTTTTAATTATTTTATGTACCGTAGATGATGAGATCCCCAAACACTTTGCAATTTATCAGTGAGAAACGTTATTCTTAAATTGTTGCACTATTTGCTTGCACAGTCTTTCATGGAGTGGTGAACTCCTCCCAATCTTTACTTCTGAAAGACCCATCCTCTCTGGGATGCTCTTTTTATACCCAATCATGTTACTGACCTGTTGCCAATTAACATAATTAGTTGTGAGATGTTACACCAGGTTCTCTTTTTGTATTACACAACTTTTCCAGACTTTTGCTGCCCCAGTCCCAGCTTTTTTTAAACATGTTGCTGGTATCAAATTCAAAGTGGGCATATATTTTTCAAGGAACAATAACATTGTTCAGTTTCAACATTTGTGATCTTTGTACTATTTTAGATTGAATATAGGGCTTAAATGATTTGCACATCTTTGCATTCAGTTTTCATTTCTATTTCACACATCCTTCCAAATTTTTTGGAAAAGGGGTTGTATATGCATTTGAAATCAACCATTGTAGTACATTTCTGATACATTCCAAAACTAAAGGAAATAGCCTGTCTTTCGCACCCCTCCACCCGCAGCTCCTGCGGATGAACATAGCTCGACAGAGATTGGGGGATGAAGAGGTGGGGGCACGACACTTCCCGGCCTATGAACGGGAAGACCTTGTCAAGCAGTTGGAGATGGCAAGGGAGCAGGTGAGGAGTGGCAGAGTTGTGCAAAATGTGTTTAATTTAACTCTGTCTCCCACTCCGTTAGACCAAGAGGAAATGCCTGTTGTGCCTAGGCCAAACATAGACCCATGTGGTCAAGGCATTGTAGCAACAGGATAATGAGACATGCTACAGTGCAAGAAAAAGTGTCAAGTCAGCTAAAGTGTTGCAAAGACGAGGCATATGCACACTAATAAATACGCAATCAAATATAAATTCACAATCTCAATATTCTTAAAGCTATGTCGGAAAAAAGTAGGCAAATTCACTCCGGACCAGATTATGTGAGCGGAGCGGTTGGAAATCCCCCCCAACGCTCTCCGAGCGAAGGATGCGCTCCGCTCCACCCCTTGCAAGTCTTTCACATTGCTCCGCTCAAAACCGCTCTTCGCTCACAGAAAAAAAAAATGCTGCTCCAAATTTGCTCCATTCATTTTTTGTTTAGTTATAATTCAACAAAACCTTACAATTTTGTGATTCTGTATGTCCAGTATTAGTTTTTTATTAAAATATAACCAAACCATATAGTGTTTTAATGTAGCTTGTGTTTATTAACAGCATGAAAGGATGAGAATACAGTAATTATAATTTCAAATAGACTACAAATCTAGACTGCCTTTTAACTGAAATGTATACGCTCAAACAGGTATAGGACCATATTAGTAGCATATTATTAAACGTGTGTGTATATACATAAGTAAATAATTTCCAAAATTCCTGTACACTAAGAGCATTTCCGAACAAACAAAACCATGTCAGCGTGCTGCCAAAAATATAAAAATAATATTTTTCAATGGGCTACATGTAAAAGAAAAATGCAAATCACATGCTTTAAAATATTAAAGGCTCGGCATTTAACTATAGCTTACATATTGCGCATATTATTGAAATTAAATAATAACGTTATGCTAAATGTCTACAGTACAGACTCTATACAATCTTGGAATTCACTTCAAGAAACAGGAGTTGTGCCAAAGTCTGTGGCTTCATGTTCTTGCAATGGTGCCGGCAATGCAGGCCTGCAACGGAGAATACCCTCTCCACGCTTGCTGAGCCACTGGGGATGCTAAACCCCATTCTGGTTAACTCTGCCAGGCAGGGAAAGTTTTTGTCCTTCCAAAAGGCTATAACATCCTCGTCTGCGCTTGTTCTCATTGCTGTTATGTACTTCTCTACTTCACCTTTTGTGTCCAACGAGGAACATTGCAGCTGTGTAAAGTAAGAGCCGAACATGCAAGGTTTTTTGTGCGCTTCATTTTGCTCAGGGACAGGGTCGGGTGTAGGTGTTTCTGACGCAGCAGTTGCGCCTGAAAGCGTGCTGGTAGCCTCGGTCTCCTTAACAAGGAGCTGACGTATCTCTCCAAGCTGGTTACGCACCAGATCATCTCTTATCACCCACTCGGTTTTAAATCTTGGATCCAATGCAGCAGCCAGGATAAGATGCTTGTCTTTATAGTACCACGCATTACGATTGGAGACATTCTCTGATAGTGTTTCTGCAAACGCAGCAATGTCCATGGGCTGAGATGTGGTAGTCAAAATGTTCTTAATTTCCAACATTACAGGGAGAATCATGCCCAGGTTCCCCAATTCTTTTTGCATTTTATCTGTAAAGTCTGCTAGTGGCGTCAGTACGTCCATCAGAACCTGAAGCCAACGCACTTCGTTTAGGTTGAGTTTGGCGTCATCAGATGTAGACTTCAGATTATTTTGCCATAATGGGTCTCTTTTGAAAATCTTCAGCACGGATTCAATCATAAGTAATTGGCTGTTCCATTGCGTTTTGCAGGCTGTGGTAGGACGCACTCCCAATCTGTCGGTTTCTTCTGTCTTCAATGTACTCTTCCTAACAATTTTAGCAGGTTTCCCCACTTTCTGAATAAGTACGGTAACCCCATCATGCATGTTAATTGCATCCTTTATTGCGAGCTGTAGCATGTGAATGGGGCATCGTAAATGGAGATTTGACTCCGTGATGTACTGGTTTATCATCATGTCAGAGCTGTTTGTAATATGGTAAATTTGGAACTGTAAGAGCGCAGGTGGTGCACTATCTTCCTCTGTGTCGGATTCTGGATTGTCCTCCTTCAATACTGCTCTCCTCAAAACCAGGTAGGTTGAAGGCTTGACCATGTTACTTGCGATGTCTGTCACCACTCGAAGCACCTGTGGCAGCACGTTCCAGTTCTTCAGAATATTGTGATATTTTTGGTAAATGGCCTCTGCTGTGTGGTGTCCTTGTATATGTTCACAGCTCAACAACACTTTTCGGCCTTTAAATGTCCGGTCAATGAAACTGGCAACAATGCCTAGGAAACTGTGTCCCCTTCTGCTTGTCCAAATGCCAGTAGACACGAGGAACCCATCACCTAGTTGCACAACGTCTTTCAGCTTTCCTTCCATTTCTTGGAGAGCATGTGGCATCAGGGTGTCTCGAATAGTACTATAGCAAGGCAGTGTGTAGGCTGGTTGGGCTGCACTTGCGAAGTGCCACATCCCTTTCCTTTCTCCGCAGGTTAAGGGTTCATACGGTCCATGTACACCATTTTAAAGAAAGCCTCATTCAAATACTTCTTTCTTTCCTGCGACACAGCTGGGGATTTCCGTGCAGAAAAGTAGTCTTCGAATTCTTTTTTCTGAAATGCTCGTTCCTGCTGACTCTTTCTCTGCCAATATATTAATTATGAATATTAATAATTTCATTTAATAATCTCATAAAAAGTAAACCATTGCACTCTCCCAAATGGAAGTGTTGGTCCGTGAAAAGCCAAAGTAGTTATATAATTGGAAAACGAAAGTATTTGTGAGCAAAGCCTTTTAATTTCCAATTACTTTAAAATTTACCGATAACATAACTACTATCACATTTAATAATTTATAAATAAAGTGTGAATTAACTAAACGTTGTAATTATTAGGGTAGAAGTTGGCCTCAGCTTGCTACCCACCTCGTTCCTTTCTGTTAGCATGTCCACGTAGTACACTGTCATGCTTTCGCGATAAATTATGTTTCAGATTCCACAATGAATCTTTACTTGTAGTTACTAAATATCCGAACTCCCTCTACTGTTCTTGGTTTTGCTCATTCCTGTAAGTTACATACATTTTGCATCTTTGAGTTTTTTCTGTTTCTTTATTGAAGTATTGAGTAAACTCCATGATAGCTTAAGCAAATAGCTAAAATACCACTCCGCGCTCCAATACCGCTCCGCTCACCACTCGGAGCGGTATCGGAGCAGTATTTGAGCGATTAAGCGATAAGCCTTTTGGCCCGCACAAATATCGCTCCTCGCTCCAGTCAAATTGGGATATCTCCGCTCCACTCACATACTCTGCTCTGGACACATCAAAAGGTTCAGTATTGCATTTATCAGTCAAAGTTGACTGAATTGTTAAGACTACACCTTCACCTGTCCCCATAAAAGAAGCAATGTCACCCTGTTATTACACTTACTGGGTGAAATGAAGGTGATCAACTCATTCAGACTTGACTGAACAAAGTTTACACTTACCATTTTACTTTTATCCAGAACAACTTACAGCACCGGAAAAAAATAAGAGACCACTTCACCTCAAAAGTTGAAAAGGAAAGTTTTGAGTGATGAGTTCGATTTGCAGTGGTCTCTTAATTTTAACCCTTCTGTTCCTCACTCAAAACCTTCCTTTTCGACTTTTTTGGAAAGGAAAGAAAAAGGTGCAGTGGTTTCTTAATTTTTTCCAGAGCTGTAGATTAAGCACCTCGCGTAAGGGCTCCACATATTTTTCCTTTTTTATTTGTCCTAGAATGAGGAGCTGGAGCACAGTGTACAATCCCTGACTGATGAGCTACATGATGTTAGAGCGGAGCGTAAAGTATTCCAGGAGAAGGCTCAGCGGCTGAACCGTGAGGTGAACCACATCTTAAGAGGACATGAGTGTCGGATCCTAGACGTAGACGCACTCTGCATGGAGAACAGGTGTGTGTGTGTGTGTGTGTGTGTGTGTGTGTGTGTGTGTGTGTGTGTGTGTGTGTACGCACACGTGCGGTGTGGGTGGATATGTGTTTGTGTGTGTGTGGGGGGGCATACAACAAAACGCATACATCAAGGAGTTAACCTTCTCACTGAATGCCCTGCTTGCCATCAACTTTACCACAAAAGCATACTTAAGTAGCCAATATCCACCCAGTGTGGTTACCCAACTCCCTTTGATAGAGCACATCCTCATGCTAGCCTATGGTTCAGTGCTTTACAGGAACACCACCGGACATGCACATACAATGACATGGTTGCAAGGCTTGATTACAGCTGACACAAGTATAATTGAAACAAGCTGGGAGTGTGATTCTTATTCGTCTGTCACAAATACCTGCATCAATGAATGTGCCGCAGAAGCTTTCTTTTTGGACCCCTTTTTTTGACAAATCAATATTTTCTTTCAGATATTTACATGAACGATTCAAACAACTACAGGAGGAGGTCACCATTCTCAAAATGAATCTCATGAAGTATAAGGTATTGCAAGCAACATGCATATACAATGAGGGAAAAAAATATTTGATCCCTGCTGATTTTGTACGTTTGCCCACTGACAAAGAAATGATCTGTCTATAATTTCAATGGTAGGTTTATTTGAACAGTGAGAGACAAAATAACAACAAAAAAATCCAGAAAAACGCATGTCAAAAATGTTATAAATTGATTTGCATTTTAATGAGTGAAATAAGTATTCGACCCCTCTGCAAAACATGACTTAGTATTTGGTGGCAAAACCCATGTTGGCAATCACAGAGGTCAGACGTTTCTTGTAGTTGGCCACCAGGTTTGCACACATCTCAGAAGGGATTTTGTCCCACTCCTCATTGCAGATCTTCTCCAAGTCATTAAGGTTTCGAGGCTGACGTTTGGCAACTCGAACCTTAAGCTCCCTCCACAGATTTTCTATGGGATTAAGGTTTGGAGACTGGCTAGGCCACTCCATGACCTTAATGTGCTTCTTCTTGAGCCACTCCTTTGTTGCCTTGGCCGTGTGTTTTGGGTCATTGTCATGCTGGAATACCCATCCAAGACCCATTTTCAATGTCCTGGCTGAGGGAAGGAGGTTCTCACCCAAGATTTGACGGTACATGGCCCCATCCGTCGTCCCGTTGATGCGGTGAAGTTGTCCTGTCCCCTTAGCAGAAAAACACCCCCAAAGCATAATGTCTTGGCCGTGTGTTTTGGGTCATTGTCATGCTGGAATACCCATCCAAGACCCATTTTCAATGTCCTGGCTGAGGGAAGGAGGTTCTCACCCAAGATTTGACGGTACATGGCCCCGTCCATCGTCCCTTTGATGCGGTGAAGTTGTCCTGTCCCCTTAGCAGAAAAACACCCCCAAAGCATAATGATTCCACCTCCATGTTTGATGGTGGGGATGGTGTTCTTGGGGTCATAGGCAGCATTCCTCCTCCTCCAAACACGGCGAGTTGAGTTGATGCCAAAGAGCTCAATTTTGGTCTCATCTGACCACTACACTTTCACCCAGTTCTCCTCTGAATCATTCAGATGTTCATTGGCAAACTTCAGATGGGCCTGTACATGTGCTTTCTTGAGCAGGGGGACCTTGCGGATGCTGCAGGATTTCAGTCCTTCATGGCGTAGTGTGTTACCAATTGTTTTCTTGGTGACTATGGTCGCAGCTGCCTTGAGATCATTGACAAGATCCTCCCGTGTAGTTCTGGGCTGATTCCTCACCGTTCTCATGATCATTGCAACTCCACGAGGTGAGATCTTGCATGGAGCCCCAGACCGAGGGAGATTGATAGTTCTTTTATGTTTCTTCCATTTGCGAATAATCGTACCAACTGTTGTTACCTTCTCACCAAGCTGCTTGGCGATGGTCTTGTAGCCCATTCCAATGTAGGTCTACAGTCTTGACCCTGACATCCTTGGACAGCTCTTTGGTCTTGGCCAGGGTGGAGAGTTTGGAATCTGATTGATTGATTGCTTCTGTGGACAGGTGTCTTTTATACAGTTAACAAACTGAGATTAGGAGCACTCCCTTTAAGAGTGTGCTCCTAATCTCAGCTCGTTACCTGTATAAAAGACACTTGGCAGCCAGAAATCTTTCTGATTGAGAGGGGATCAAATACTTTTTTCACTCATTAAAATGCAAATCAATTTATAACATTTTTTACATGTGTTTTTCTGGATTTTTTTGTTGTTATTCTGTCTCTCACTGTTCAAATAAACCTACCATTAAAATTATAGACTGATAATTTCTTTGTCAGTGGGCAAACGTACAAAATCAGCAGGGGATCAAATACTTTTTTCCCATACTGTATGCCAACAGCATTGTCTGAGTAGCACCAACAGAACCAAAATAACCTTAGAGATGATCATATCAGAACCTTATTCAATCAGAGCAGGTAACTGAGTTTCCGGGTCAATGTTTTAATCTTACTTTTCTTAAGTGTGCCCTGGGAACAACAGTTACAACAACAACGCACAGAACAAAGCAGCCAAGACACAAACAAGGCACACCATCATGGTTAGTCTGCCCATTCTCTCTGTTATCGGCTCACTGTAGTACTTCTCCTTCTTCCTCTTTTTATCTTTCTTTTTGAGTCTCCCACACGCCCCAGCTTGGCCTGGTTTTAAGGGCACAGAAGCAAGGGCAATTAGGGGTCCACAAGGTCTTAACGTCACCAAGTGGCCTGGCTCCCAATAGATGTAATTTGCATACAGATACTCAATTTTGAACAGATTGATTTGATGTTTATCGTAAAATGAACAGGTCTTTTAGTAACCTTTCTGATCAGAGCCTGGAGGGGCGGCCGGATCTAGGCAGGATCTGAGTGGTGCCATACATCTTTCACTAATTAGTAATCATCTTGACTGCACTTCAAGAGATTTAAGGCCTTTAAAATGTTTTAATACCCATAACCTGATCTGTGGTTTTCCACAAATTTGTCCCTTAGTTTTTCTGAAAGCAATTAGGTGGTCATGTTTGAACATTTTTGTACAATTCATTACGTAACAGAAAGTCATGAAATCATGTGAATCAGTTCATTTTTAACCCAGGTGGGTTCAAATTTTCTATGATTTATGACTGGACTTATCCAGTTATTATATTTTTCAGTTTTGTATTTTGTAAAATCTTTAACAAATATGTCCTGATGAGAGTATGTTGTGTAGATGAGTAACTGCATGAAACTGTGAGACACTGATGTGAAAAAATATGGAAAATTCAAGGGGATGTGGACTTTCTGGATAATATCATCCTGCATATCTGAATATGACTCACTTCACCGGCATTTGCATTGTTTTTCAGAGTGCTCTGGAGAGTAGGAAGAACTCGAAGACATATGGCAAAGCCAACAGTAGTGCACTCACTGGGGTACTGTCAGCCAAACAAGGTGGTGTATAAACTATTCCACCACTCTTCTTTTTAAAAGCGAATGTTCTCAAAAAATGTTTGAAGTTTTAATTACTCTACAATACAAAATGCATTATACTTACATTTTTGTTTTCCAATAGAGATTTGAAAAAAAAGCATCACACTGAGTTTTAGGCATCATTAAAACATAAAACACAAACAAACACTTAAACTCAAATGAGCAATAATTGTTTGGGAAGATGTTTTGCTGATAGGGGTCCAAATTCTGTGAGCCCCAATGTGTGTTATATACAGACAGGTGACAAATTAAAAGATAAACCAACATAAAGTCTCTTGAAAAGGTGTTGGGCCACCAGGAGCCCTCAGAACAGCTTCAATGCATCTTGGCATAGATTCTACGAGTCTCTGGAACTCTACTGGAGGGATGGAACAATATTCTTCAAAAAGATATTCCTTCATTTGGTGTTTTGATGATGGTGATCAAGAGTGCTGTCTAAAACATTGGTCCGAAATCAATTGGGTTGAGATCTTCTGACTGTGAAGACATATGATTTGCATAGCATATGATTTAACATAGTTTTCATACTTGTCAAACCATTCAGTGACCCTCGTGCCCTGTGGATGGAGACTCAGGAATGAACTCTCATTCAAAGTCACTTTGATCCTTTTCTTTTGCCGTTTTGACCCAAAATCGAGGTCAACTGAGTAGGGATGGCCATGATTAACCGTTTAACCATTAACCAGTCAAAATAATTTTGACCGATTAACCGATTAATTTTGACCGACTAAGTAGCGGTTAAACGGTTAAAAAAGGTCACCATACCGATCAACGTGTCACGTCATGTGCAACCAACCACACATATGGCTGCATCTCATATGCATACTATGCATACTATACAGTATGCTAAAGCAGTATGCAGTGCGTCTCCCTGGAAGGTACAGAAAAGTAGTAGTTCTCGGATGGTATACTACTTCCGGTCGATTTTCAAAGTACGCGAATGATGCACACTACATGGAGGATTATAACCCACAATCCCTTGCGCAATGCAAGAGGGACGGTTTACTGACGAACGTTTCACAAAATATAAGTTAGTATCTTATTGCTAAACGTTATTAAAACAAATGCTTGATGTTGGCTAGCTAAGATATTGCGTGATGTCTATTTCAAGACAGTTTCATTTATTGCCAAGACCTATAATACTGACCTTAGTCAAATTCAGCATGATGATTAATATGCGACAAAGGGGTTGATTTTAAGACGCAACTTTATGACGAGGTAGTATGTCCTAATACTGTCATACTATCTCTACTACATACTAAAAGTACGTACTTCACAATCTTCCTCGAAGTACGTACTTCTAGTACGCAGTATGCGAAATGAGATGTGGCCAGCTACTGGGGTATATCGAGCCTAATTACCAAATCCCATCAAGACAGACGCTTACCTGTAGGATTGAAGCTAATTATGCAGATAAAAAATAGAGATTAAAATGCAACTTGCTAGCACTACGCTTGTGGGTCTTACGACTGACTGCTGGACGGCGCTGACAACGGAAAGCTACGTGACAATTACATGCCACTTTATCGATGAGGACTGGCAGGTTAAATCAGTCGTTCTACTAAAAGATTGTGCCAGAGAGACACAGCTGACAACCTCTCAGCTAAACTGATTGATGCGGTGGAGAATTGGGGTCTAAATGGGAAAGTGTCCGCATGTGTCCACGACAATGCACTCAACCTCGTGGCTGTTAACTCTCCCGTGCTGGTGAACTGGGATTCAGTTGCCTGTTTTGCACATACACTGCAGCTGGCAGTAAATGATGGATTTAAGGTGTTTGTGCATCACGTCATCGTTGCAGCTGGGCGGCTTGTTAGACACTTTAACCACAGCAACCCTGCATACACGGCACTGGAGGCCAAACAAGAACAAATTAAACTACCGAAACACCAGCTCATCCAGTCATGCAAAACTAGATGGAACTCTGTGTGCGACATGTTTGAAAGACTTCTTGAACAACGGTGGGCAGTTACAGCTGTTCTGTCTGACCGAACAGTTACAAAGCTACGAGAAGCCAGAAACCTCGAGATCCTAGATGAATACTAGCAGAGAATGGAGGAGATTGCGCCTGTGTTGGAGACTTTAAAATGCGCAACAACTGTCATGTCCACAGAAGTGGGCGTGTCAATTTCCAACATTTACCCCATCACCATCAGCCTCCTAAACACACACCTGATGAGAGCTGATGATGACAGCCGAAGAGTGACAGAGTTTAAGGCAACGGTTCGGCAGTCCTTGAGTGACCGCATGGGGGTAAGCTATTTCATTTCGGGTTAATTTGCCTAAATCGTTTTTTTAAATAGCCTAGGAAGGAATTATTCAATTATTATCTCTAGTGTGTATTAGCTTACTATTAGTCTATTACTATGACTGTCGTAATAGCCTGTTTGGTTATGAATTAAGAGGGACATTAATTAGGCTATATTGTTCACCACATGCTGACACTGATGAGTTGGTGGCCAAACCAGCGCTGATTGCCTCTGTCCTGGATCCTCGACATAAACATCTCTTTTTTTACAACAAGGGAGAGAGAAGCTGCAAAAGAAAAACTTCTGGAAATGTGCGCTACTGTGGAAGTGGCCACTGGTGAGCCTGGCACTATTGCTACTGGGGGAGATGAGATAGCTTGCGCTACGGTGGGAGATGATGAGACAGTGGTGCCTGCTGCCCAGGCTGGAGTCGTACGACGTCACCAAGGCAGTGCCTTGATGTTGCTCCTGGGAGACGACTACAGCGCCCCTCAAAAAGCTAAAGACCCAAAGGCAGAGGTGGACACCCATTTGAGAGACAATCCCCCTGCATTGGATACCAATCCTCTTGACGGGAGGAGAAAAAATCAGACGCGCTTCCCAAGGCTTGCTATTTTAGTGAACCGCTATCTGTGCATCCCCGGGACATCCTGTTCCGTCTGAGAGAATTTTCTCCGATGCGGGTCTGACAGTAAACCGATTGTGCACAAGACTAACACCAGTCCATGTCGACATGCTGATTTTTAAAAATAAAAACCAGTAGACGAGCTGTCCGGTCAGGCAGGTCATGCTGTAGCTGAGGAGGGAGGTTTTTGTTCTGGGAAGGAAGTTTCCATTTTGTTGCTTGTTTTTAGCCAAGTGTGTTGTTGGCTGATTTTAGCAAAGTACTAATTTGTTGTTAATGCTTGGCTACTATTTTGCATGTAGAAATAAACTCGTTCTAATGAAAATAAATGTATCTTGGTATATTTTTTTAATGGGTCACGTTACGTACATTCTAGTGTATTCTTGTCGGCTAACGGTTAATAATCGATTAACAAGCGTCGGTTGTCGGTCAGAGAATAAAATACAAATGGCCATCCCTACAACTGAGCCTTCTCAGCATTATACATGGATTTGAGTGGATAAAATGTGCATGCATGTATACAGTACATGCCACACACCACGATAGGATTTTAATTGCTTAATTTTATCATGGAGTACACATGTAAGGAAGCTTCTGCATTTACAATGAGGGAAAAAATTATTTGATCCCCTGCTGATTTTGTACATTTGCCCACTGACAAAGGATTGATCAGTCTATAATTTTAATGGTAGGTTAATTTGAACAGTGAGAGACAGAATAACAACAAAAAAATCTAGAAAAACGCATGCAAAAAATGTTTTATATTGATTTGCATTTTAATGATTGAAATAAGTATTTGATCCCTCTCAATCAGAAAGATTTCTGGCTCCCAGGTGTCTTTTATGCAGGTAACGAACTGAGATTAGGAGCACACTCTTAAAGGGAGTGCTCCTAATCTCAGCTTGTTACCTGTATAAAAGACACTTGTCCACAGAAGCAATCAATCAATCAGATTCCAAACTCTCCACCATGGCCAAGACCAAAGAGCTGTCCAAGGACGTCAGACACAAGATTGTAGACCTACACAAGGCTGGAATGGGCTACAAGACCATGGGTGAAAGTGTTGTGGTCAGATGAGACCAAAATCGAGCTCTTTGGCATCAACTCAACTCGTCGTGTTTGGAGGAGGAATGCTGCCTATGACCCCAAGAACACCATCCCCATTGTCAAACAATGGTGCTAAGGAGACAGGACAACTTCACCGCATCAAAGGGATGTTGAACGGGCCATGTACCGTCAAATCTTGGGTGAGAACCTCCTTCCCTCAGCCAGGGCATTGAAATTGGGTCGTGGATGGGTATTCCAGCATGACAGTGACCCAAAACACATGGCCAAGGCAACAAAGGAGTGGCTCAAGAAGAGGCACATTAAGGTCCTGGAGTGGCCTAGCCAGTCTCCAGACCTTAATCCCATAGAAAATCTGTGGAGGGAGCTGAAGGTTCGAGTTGCCAAACGACAGCTTCAAAACCTTAATGACTTGGAGAAGATCTGCAATGAGGTGTGGGACAAAATCCCTCCTGAGATGTGGGCAAACCTGGTGGCCAACTACAAGAAAAGTCTGACCTCTGTGATTGCCAACATGGGTTTTGTCACCAAGTACTAAGTCATGTTTTGCAGAGGGGTCGAATATTTATTTCACTCATTAAAATGCAGATTATTTTGTTGTTATTCTGTCTCTCACTGTACAAATAAACCTACCATTAAAATTCTAGACTGATCATTTCTTTGTCAGTGGGCAAACGTACAAAATCAGCAGGGGATCAAATAATTTTTTCCCTCACTGTATGTTCCACTACTGTCTCTGTTTAAATAATAAACCAGGTGGTTTTGAATCCTGAATGCTGATTGACAGAAAGTCATGGTATATTTATGCAGTGGCACAAGAGGTTGTGGTAAATGGTCAATATATCATGGTTAAGAACTGTTAACAGGTACAACACAGTTCTTAGCTGTGGATTATTGGGCAATGTACCACAAACCCCTGAGATGTGATTTATAAACTGGTTACCAATGCAATTAGAACAGTAGAAGTGACGTCATGTCATACCCGTGGTATACAATCTCATATTCCATGGCTGTCAGTCAGTCAGGATTCAAACCACCCAGTTTATAAAATACTGTATACAACGGGTATAGAGTAACCGGTTTGTAATAACAATAAGGCATTTCAGGGATTTGTGGTACATATTAATTAATACCACGGCTAAGTGTTGTGTTCAGGCCACCCACCAGGCGTAGTGACTAAGAATGACACTTAGCCATCGTATATTGCCCATATACCACGTCCCCTTGTGTCTTGTTGCTTAATTATTTAATATTGTTTAGCAAAGATTTGATCTAGCTTTGAATCCCTTCAAGGAGATGAGCCCTACTGGATCTTACCTGTTCAAATATATAAAGTTAATGTGATTAAACATTTAGTGTGTTAAGTTGCCATCTTAAAATAGAATGTATGGAAATATACTGGAATACATAGAATACATGGAAATACAGTTAGGACCGGAAATATTTGGACTCTGACAATTTTTATAATTCTGGCTCTGTACGCCACCACAATGGATTTGAAATGTAACAACCGAGATGCAATTGAAGTGCAGACTTTCAGCTTTAATTCAAGGGGTTGAACAAAATATTGTATGAAACGTTTAAGAATTGCAACCATTTTCATACACAGTCCTCTTCAGGGGCTCAAATGTAATTGGACAAATTAACACAACCATAAATAAAATGTTAATTTTTAATACTTCGTCGAGAATCCTTTGCAGGCAATGACTGCTTGAAGTCTGGAACATGTGGACTTCACCAAACGCTGGGTTTCCTCTTTTGTGAGGCTTTGCCAGGCCTTTACTGCAGCTGTTGTTGTTTGTTTGTGGGTCTTTCTGCCTTAATTTTTGTCTTCAGCAAGTGCATGCTTGATTGGGTTGAGATCAGGTGACTGACTCGGCCATTGCAGAATATTTCACTTCTTTGCCTTAAAATAACTCCTGGGTTGCTTTTGCTGTATGTTTTGGGTCATTGTCCATCTATGAAGTGAAGCGCTATCCTATCAACTTCGCTGAATTTGGCTGAATCTGAGCAGACAATATATCCCTATACACTTCAGATTTCATCCAGCTGCTTCTGTTTACTGTCACATATTCAATAAATACTAGTGACCCAGTGCCATTGGAAGTGCCTTTGGAAGCCATGCATCACACTGCCCACTGCCTCCAGTGTGTTTTACAGATGATGTGGTATGCTTCGGATCATGCGCCGTTCCAAGTCTTCTCCATTCTTTTTTCTTCCCATCATTCTGGTACAGGTTGATCTGCACTTAAAGGCCATATTCATTATTTAACTAACTTGAATATATTCTGGTAAACAGACAAAATAACAAAACCTGTGTCAGTATCCAATTATTTTTGGACCTGTGTACTAACCTTAAAATAGAATGTATGGAAAAGGTAAAATAATTGTTTTCCTTATGCTGTAAGCAGTCTATTGGCAGTATAAGCTTTTAAAGAAATCATGAAATGTGAGAAAAAATATACACATTTGTAACAATTTTGTGGAACAAATCCCATTGAACTCACCGTTAAAAACATTTTTCACAGATTCAGTAAGTGGGGATTTTTGGCACAAATGCTTAAATGTTACCATTTGGAAACGGGGCCAGGAAAATAATTTTAATTTTGTGATTTATATAAACAAATGGCCCAAAATATCTGTGTAGGGCAAGGAAACATAAAGACTAAATCAAGTAGTCTTCTGAACGTTCTTCTGAACTGTCTTAATGTTCTTGTTTGTGTAGTCCATGAATTGTTGCTTTCTGAGGACAATGGATGCAGTCTGCCTGTCACATCTCAGTCAATCTCAGACTTGAAGTCTCTGGCTACAGCTCTTCTGGAGACCATCCATGAGAAGAATCTGGTCATTCAGCACCAGCGCCAAACAAACAAGTAGGGTGCTATCCTGCTCTCTAGAAATATTAAAATGTCCTCGTTAATCAGAATTTGGTTTCACATGTCGTTTCAATGGACCCATACTCTACGTTCCTGTAAGTTCCTACATTAATAGGCCCAAGTTCGTAAGTTTATGAACTGGGGCCTAATTATGTAGTTGCTCGAACACGCATTTAAACCTGCACTGTTGTGAAGTCGAACACTCACATTAGGTAAAAGTTAAAGGAAACTCCAGCGCTCACCGCCTGTCATTCTGTCCATTCAAAAAGTAAATGAAAGAAATAATGTTTAAAAAAGGAATCAGTTTTATGCTGTTAATAATGTGAGGTGAAAAGTTTGAAATTGTATTACTATATAATCATAATTGCTATTCTGGATCTAACCATCGGTTTCAACGGTTTGGATTTAAATCTTCATTAGCCTACTGAACACACTTGTCTGTGTTGCTACTATTCCTACAGGGTTCTGGGAAACCGAGTAGGAGAGCTCGAGAAGAAACTGAAGACTCTAGAGGTGTCAGGGTTATGGAGCCTCCCAGGTCTCTGTTGCCATCTTATTTTGGTTCTCTGCACTCTTTCATTATTGTTGAGAGATGAGAGGCAACATTAATTGATTATTCTGTTATAGCTTTTTCCTGCATATCCCAAATGTCCAGTGGCATTGGTACCCAGTCACTTGTGTCAAACTATGAGGGATTTGATTGTTGGAGCTGTAAATGTTTTCTGCTATACTCAGTTTCTTCTCTTTCTTTTGCTTCTGCTTCCTGGAGGCCTGACTTACAATGTTACTCTGGGATTCTCTGGAAGTATGTTTCCAATTCTAGTAATTACTGCAATTATTTCATTTCAAGTTTTTTTTGACATGCTTGACACTACATTTCGGTCAAATACCAGATGCTCTTATACAGAGTGCATTGCGGTAGTGAAGAATCCAGACACAAATATGACACTTTACGGCTGTATTTTAGACATTTTGCTAAATTTGTCCTGTATTTTTGTCCAATGTACAATTACTACCACTCCACAGAGTACTTTACAAATTAACATACATGTTAGAGACTTCATTGATGAGGTAGTTGTTCGCTAACAATTACAGTAAATGTATAAGTAGGTTTCTTCCAATGTTCCTCTTTTTCTTGGGATTTTTTTTCCTGGCCCCTGTGCTTCAGCATTTTATTGCTTGTTCTTTAGGGTTTTAGACTGGGTATCCTTATAAGCACTTTGTTACAACTACTGATATGAAGAGGTATTTATAATATCAAGAGGGATTTATTTAATTGTAGTTTTATTTCTATAAGCCTTTTTGTTTAATATGTTTGGCCATATAATTTTTTTCTGTTCTTGCCCTGTAATCATAACCAGTTTGGATGTGTTTTTTTGCCGTAAGCAGAGCCAGCCAAGAAGAGCAAATTTCTCTTACTAAGTGACTGACTGACAGACTACCCCTTGTTAAATAGTGTAGTGGTTGGATAAGTGGACCTGCAAACTATAGGTCCCGCGTTCCAATCTCCTCACAGTCAAAACAAATTATGCATTAGGATTTTTTCCTGATAGACAAAAACTTTGCTGGCTATAACCTTCAGTATCTATGTTATAGTAAGCCTAAAATAAAACTGTTTATGGTTATATTGCGACTGTTTCTGGTGGATTTTCAAAGTACGCATCCGTGCATGCATTTTGGGTCAGGATAAACTGTTTACAGTTATACACTATTGCGACTATTTCTGGTGGATTTTCGCAGTACGCACCCGTTCATGCTTTTGGGGGTAATAAAGGCTTTATCAAAAACCCCTTGGGCAGTAAAACAGTAGGGGTTTCCACGATTCTCTCGTCTTTTCATTTGATGAGAAAGTCAGTTACCGTCACCTACATTGATAGCTATTATATCAATGTCATTCACGAATGAAAGAAAGAAAAAAAATGAATGTTTTTGTGGCATGAAATGTGGCATGAAATGTTTTGGCAGGGAAAAGATTATCTTCAGTCTCGCTAGTAATTGCTCAATTCTTATGACTATTCCAATTAGTAAGTTTATTAGCCTATTACTGGCTAATAAGCTGTTAAAAAGGCCAGTGGCAAAAGCCATACAGGTCATAGATTCTATTTGTGGTGGAGTTAAACCTAATAAGAAACTTTAGTCAGTTTAACACAATGCTTAATGGTGTATAGAGAAATATTCAAACTTGTGATGTTAATGCGTGATAAAATGATCTTATGTTGAGACGCTATACCGACACTCCATAAGTGCACAGCTCTGTGGCGTAGTGGTTAAAGGCACAGCCTGTCGTGGGAGACCCAGGTTTGAGTCCAGAGGGGACAACAACATTCATCTTTTTTAATCACGGGCGGGCTGAACTAGGCTTGCCTGGTTCCTTTTCTGGTTTGATCCAATCCCTCTGTACCCAGTTTCAACTCAAGAGAATAACCTGGTCCCAAGCCGACTTGAGCTGTATATTCAACTCCTATTGTCAATTTTCCATTGTTCTGGGACCAGGCCATGATTTAGCTTTCTTGACACCCATGCATACCCTGTCTTTTCTAATGTGTAATGTAACCAAAGATTAGGGAATCTCTGACGGATACAACAATCTGTTCATATATGTATGCCAGTCTGCTGTATTGAAAATAATTATCTGTAAGAGCGTTGTGTGCAGAGCTGCTTAGGAATGTAAAGTTTTTGTCAGTACCATTGTAGTGATGTAGCATGTACAAGTTGTCATAGCTTGTTCATTATATAAACGTACAGGCATTATCCCATGCATTTATCAAAGTGCTTATGATATATTTTTTGGCTTTTTTTGCAATTGGAGGTAGAGATGCCATCACCCTGAATAAAACTCAGGGTAGATACACTGTGACAAGCCCTGAGGAGACAGAAGTACCATACACTGAACAGGGGGTTCACCATATGGAGCAGGAAGTACATTTCACTATGCAGTCTATCACTGGTGAATGAGCCTGTGTTCTATGTAGTTATGTGGGGCCAACTGAAAAAATAGCAGTAATATTAAATATCTTACATTCACATGCAGTCAATATTAAATGTATACATTTCGCTGGCTCTTATATACTATGACTTTTATTCGTCAAACAGACAATTTAAACATTCTGTCTTACTCCATTGTTCTGGATGTTGTGATAACAATGTTACTACTGCTGCTACATCTTATCTATAGCATAACAATCTCAATTATTTTGACTGTAGATGATGGAGCAGAAAACTACATGGCAGCCAATGAGACACAGATGGAAGGCATGCCCAGAGTGACAACGGATAAGGAGACAGAGTCACCCATGTCACAAGTAAGCATGGACACATCAAGCACAAAAACGCAGACAAATCAGTCACCAACTGTTCTCAAGCAGCGATGATAAACCACGAATGTCAGACCATTGTCACAAATGACATCATGGTGCACCAATTACAAAAGACTGTAGGTGGGACTTCATCCCTTTCCTCAAAGCCGTATTTGTAAACATCCTGCCCCTCGGACATCTGCCACCTATAGGTGCCAATTATGGACAAAAATCCCACCCAGAGACGAGAGGATGTACGGTGACCATATATTACACGTGTTGTCTGCAGCAATTGACACTTTTTGGCTCTAACAGAAGATGCCAATCTTCAAACATAAACCAGCAGCTTTACCCAACCATGGGGGGTGGGGGGAAATCACACCACAAGGCAGAACTTTCAGAAGATGTGAGTGCTGGGTGCTTGTTGAATGAGGAGTCAGAAATTGTTCCCAACAGTATCCACTCAAATGAGAGATTTTACTTCTTTAATTGAATAGACTGTTCTATTCAGTGATTGAAGCTTCTTTTGGAAGTGAACCTGTACATGGAAACTACCAGCTTCTGTAATTGTCTATGACTTAAGTATTAGCAAGTACAGGTGCCTGGTCATATAATTAAAATATCATCAAAAAGTTGATTTATTTCAGTAATTCCATTCAAAAAGTGAAACTTGTATAATGTATACATTCATTCCACACCGACTGATATATTTCAAGTGTTTATTCCTTTTAATTTTGATGATTATAACTGACAACTAATGAAAACCCCAAATTCAGTATCTCAGAAAATTAGAATATTATGAAAAGGTTCAATATTGAAGACACCTGGTGCCACACTCTAATCAGCTAATTAACGCAAAACACCTGCAAAGGTCCAAAAGACGACCATTGACACCTTGCACAAGGAGGGCAAGACACAAAAGGTCATTGCTAAAGAGGCTGGCTGTTCACAGAGCTCTGTGTCCAAGCACATTAATAGAGAGGCGAAGGGAAGGAAAAGATGTGGTAGAAAAAAGTGTACAAGCAATAGGGATAACCGCACCCTGGAGAGGATTGTGAAACAAAACCCAT